>JACEGR010001250.1:0-179713 GCA_014170235.1 Listronotus bonariensis
AACTAAATATTGTTCGTGATTATAATAAAAACAACTTAGTTAATGTAGTAAATAACGAATTTGATGATTTTTACAAAATTATCACTGTGTTTTTTCGGGAATCGGTAAAGTTAATAGAGAGTTTTCAATAACTTTAACCCCGGTGCAGTTCCTACGATTTCTGGTACGAGAAAAATTTCCCTTGCTCTTCGTAAAAAGTCAAGGACAAACTTGATAAAATGGTTAGTGATAAACTTATAGTTCCAGTGAGTGAACCTACTGACTGGCAAAATCCAATTGTTGTAGTGCCAAAAAATAATGGTACAGATATTAGGATATGTATGGATCCAGTGTTTTTAAATAAGTATATAAAACGGGAAAGGTTCCACATTCCCACTCAAGATACTTTGTTTTCAAAATTGTCTGGTGCAAAGTACTTTTCTTTGCTAGATGCATCTTCTGCTTGTTTGCAGTTACCTTTAGACTATAAAAGTTCTTTATTATGTACGTTTACAACACCTTTTGGGCGATTTCGTTATTTAAGACTACCATATGGTCTAACATGTGTCCCTGAGATTTTCAACGTTACATGTACGAGCTTTTG
Organism: Listronotus bonariensis; assembly: GCA_014170235.1. NCBI lineage: Eukaryota > Metazoa > Arthropoda > Insecta > Coleoptera > Curculionidae > Listronotus > Listronotus bonariensis. The sequence continues at coordinate 584 of JACEGR010001250.1, forward strand.
GAAAATATTCCTGGTCAAATTACATATTTTGATGATATTCTTATTTTTGGTAGTTCCATAGAAGAACATCAAAAAAATCTTAAAAGTGTATTGGAGAAAATTAAAAAAGTGGTTTGACACTTAATTTAGAAAAATCCAAATTTTGTTTGACCAAGGTCAAATTCTTAGGTCATCAAATCAGTCAAGAAGGCATCTCTCCTGATCCTGAAAGAACAAAGGCCATTTCTAATATTACACCTCCCCAAAATAGAAAAGATTTGCAACGTTTTTTGGGAATGGTGGTTTATCTTGCTAAATTTATACCTAATCTGTCAAACGAGACAAGTTGTCTTAGAAACCTTTTAAGTGAGAAAAATGATTGGCAGTGGTCGGCAAATGAGCAAGCATGTTTTGATAAAATAAAAAGCCTTGTATCTTCTGCAGTTACACTTCGTTTCTTTGATCCCAAAAAGAAAACAGTACTGTCAGTTGATGCCAGCCCATATGGCCTTGGAGCTATGATTTCCCAAGATGGATATCCTATAGAGTTTGCATCTGTGTCTCTTACAGATACACAAAAAAGATATAACCATATTGAAAAAGAATTACTTGGTTTAGTATTTGGTTGTGAAAAATTTTCGTTCTATTTATATGGCATTTCATTTGAAGCTGAGACTGATCATCGTCCCCTATTAGGACTTTTGAAAAAACCATTAGACGAAATGTCCCCAAGAATTCAACGTCTTGCCATGAGGCTAATGAGATACCAATTTTCTTTAAAGTATGTTCCTGGAAAAAATTTGAAAATTCCAGATACTCTCAGTAGGGATCCTCTAAAAGAGACCATTAGCACGGATTATTTGGAAAATAATCTAAGAGTATATTCTGTTATCAGTACGTCAAAAGAAAAAGCGGAACGCTTACAAAGAGAAATTGACCTTGATCCAGTACTTCAAAAAGTCAAGTTTTATGTACTTAATGGGTGGCCTGAGCACAAGTCACTAGTACCTCCTGAGGTAAAACAGTATTGGAATGTGCGAAATGACATTTATCTTCACGAAAATGTACTTTTTATCAACGAAGATTAGTAATTCCAAAATCATTAAGAGGTGAATTTTTAAATATTATACACCAGTCCCATCAAGGAGTAGTTTCGTGCAAGAAAAAGGCCCAAGAAGCGATTTATTATCCTGGACTTTCCAAAGATATCGAGGAAATGGTACTAAGTTGTATAACATGCCAAATGTATTCTAAAAGTAACCAGTTTGAACCGTTAACTCCTCATAAAGTGTCTGATTTTCCATGGAATAAAATCGGTATAGATTTTATGACAGTGGCGTCACAAGATTTTGTTGTTATGGTGGACTATTACTCTAAATTTGCTGTTGTAAACAAAGTGTTGAATAAAACTGCATCTACTATTATTTCGTGTTTAAAAAATGTGTTTTCGTTAACTGGACTTCCATTAGAGATATTTTCCGATAATGGACCACCTTTAGTTCATACGAGTATAAAAATTTTGCCAAAAACTATGACATTCAGTTAACATTCTCTAGTCCTTTATATCCGAAAAGTAACGGTATGATAGAAAGGACCATTCAGACTATTAAAGGGTTATTTTTAAAGGCTTTTCAAGCAAATAAAGATCCTTTTATGGCTCTTCTTGATTACAACAGTACACCAAAAAATAACATACCAGCACCTTCTGTATTATTAACGGGACGAAAGTTTAGAACTAATCTGCCTATTAAAACTGAACTTTTAACCCCCTCTTTCAAAATAAACATGTTGAAAATAAACTAAGAGAAAATCAGCTAAGACAAAAGCAGTACCATGACCGATCAACAAAAAACTCTCAGAGTTGAAAGTTGGAGATCCTATTTTAATGCAAGAGGGAAAAAGGCGGTGGAGTCGTGGCGAAGTCGTGGCTAAAAACAGTAATAATGACTACACTGTAAAGGTCAACGAAGGAGAATATAGACGAAATAGGCATCACCTTAGACCTCTCCGTCTATCCACAAATCTTCAATCCACAAACAATGTGCATTTGAATCAGCAACCTGTCCTAGAAGATGCCCAGAATGTAGACAATTCTTGTGCAGTGAAATGTGCATCTTCAGAACAGTTTCCAAAAAAAACTAAAAGTGGTCGTATCAGCCGTCCCCCAGATAGACTTAATGATTCAAATTAACATTCGATTTTCTAAATTTCGGGCACCTAAATTAAAAAAATAATATTGTTTTTCTTTTCTTTTAGGTAAAAGTTTGGTAGTGATTCGTAATTTAAGATTTATAATATAAGCACTAAAACTTTTGTTATTTTTTGAATTTCATTTTTTTTGTTATAAAAAAGGCGTGTGACATATAGTTAAAACTATATAGGATTTTTGTACCTTGTACTTGGCAACATTGTAATAGTCAGTCAATCCGAGTCCTTTGAATTACCCGTACTGGTTCTTCATATTATTGTTCTTATTAACTATATTAATTATATTAATTACACAAACGTTCGACTGTATTAATAAATACGTTCATACAAAATAATAGTGACTTATTATTTCATTCCATTAGTGACTAAAGTCGAATATCACAAGTTTAATAAAGCATTATGGAACGTGTTACTTTAAAAATATTATTTATATTTTATGTTGTGCAAAAGCAAGTAAGACATGTTTGCTATTTTGGAAAAATTTGCTTTATTTTAGTTGGGTACCTTTTAAATTAATCTATGAGCATTTGGCAAATTGTTTAAACTAAAAGTTTTTCTGTATAAAAATTAAGGTATTTACAAGGGGTTCTATTAACACCATGTTTTTGTATTTTTGTTTAAAACGTGTAGCTTTGTTTTTAATATTTAAGAGATAAATGTTAAAACCGTAGGGTAATCGATATAATAGATAATATTTTTTTACTTAAAAGTAATGTCTTAAATGCTTATTTAAAATTAAAGATTTAAAGCAAGTATAGAAGTACATTTTTGCAATTTTCTATTTTTCGCCTTTAAAAAAAACATCAATTAGAAAGTTTGTTATTTCCAGTTAGTACTCAAATTTGCATTAGACAAAATTTATTGTTGCGAATCCAATGCAGAGGTGCTAAATTTCCGATTATCCGACGTATTGCTTGGAAAATATGCTTCGTGTTTTGTAGTAGTTAAATATATGTTTGCCGTTCTGAAAACATCTGCTTTTATGAGGTTTAGTGTTGTGTAAACTAATCTACGACACTAAAAATTGTTTTATATACATCCTTTACCATGTCAATCTATTACAATTTATTCTATGTGTAATAAGTATATGAGTTTTAAAACATAATATATTCATCCAGTACAAAAGCCAATTGCAATGTTTAGTTGTGGCCTATTTGTTTCAGACATTTATATTATGTTTAAATTTCATTTTAATTATTGTAAAAAAATGTTTGCTTTAAAAGTGAGAAAATGTGTTAGAAATTGGTATTAATTGGTATAATTTGGTATTCTTTTTTTTGAAAATAAAATAAGTAACTATAGGTTATTATATATTTTTAAAAGCTCTTATCCTTTGTAATTTATTGAATAATAAATATACAGGGTGTTCCTAAAAAATCATTTGTTGGATTCATATCTCTAAAAATAAAAAATAATAATAAAAACTCCAATCATACCACTGGATTCTACGTAAAAATATTTACCAATATCAGTTTTACTTTTGCCGTAAGGATCCAAAATTAAACTATATAATAGTAACCCTAAAACTTACAGCCTAAAGCAATAAAAAATTGTAAAGACATTACTTGCCGATTTCCCTTGAAAATAGTAACGACGCGAAGACTGAAACAGGATAGCCTTTGTAAAGAAAATGTCGCAAAAATATAGTTACAAATGCTATACCAGTATAGTCAATTCTTGATCCGAAATCGGGTAGACTTTGTAACTGTTTTTGAAAATTAAGACTTATCGTGTTCAGTCACGGTTCTGAATCCAACTGGTATAGGTTTTGCAAATTCGCGTCCGGGACACGCCAGGCGGGGCGGCGGTGACTTGACGCTTGGCAAGGATTTAATGTATTGCGGTCGGACCTTACATAACCGCAACGAGACCGTGGCCGAGCGTTTTTGTATTTAATCAAGCTGCAGTAATATGAGTCAATTATACCACGCTTTAAATTACACCTGATCATAAATTTAATCTTTACAAATAAGGTAACATAGTTTTAAGGTTTGGCCACATATAACCACACCGAGTCCTGCACAGTAGCACGGCCATTGTCTCGGTTTTGAAATGTAACGTTGTAATCAAATGCCGTAGGCCTAATATCACCGCTCCGTACCCGGCTACTAGCCCGCACGGCATTTTAACAAGTTAACAAACATTAGTTCATTTGACTTCTTGAAATATTAATTGAAAAAATCTTAAATAACAAAAATTAAAAATTTATTCGTAAGTTTTACTTACATATTATTCACAAAGTGTAACAATAAAATTGAGTTTTCCACCTTTTAATACTTATGAAATCATATTTACTTGTATTGTTTGTGTGAAACAACTAACTTTTAACCACAAACTCTTAATTTTTATACGTAATAAACTGAAATAAAAGATGACAACTCAATACTTGCTTCAGAGAACATCAGCGCTATCCGATCCACGTATGTTTTCATTTGCTGGGCATGTTTCAGACTGTAAGGACACGGTCGTGCTACGGTACAGGTCTTGTGGGACATCGGTGCGGATATGTGTACCCAGACTTTTACCTATACTACACCTAAAGTTTTAATAAAAGGAGACAAAGATAAATAGAAAAATCTTTTATTTAGCGAACATACATTAAACAATTTTTTCCGACTTAATTTGCCCCACTATCACCCTGAAATCGGGCTCGGTGCGGTTATGTTAGCCCGTCCTTTAAAGTTGATGCCGTGCTCCTGTTCTGTCACGTTCGCAATTTGCCGGAAACTTAAGGCATTTTCCATACAAGAAAATGATGTGCTATTCGCTACTTTTACATGTAATTTCGGGAAAATGTTTTTTTTTCTAACCCTCTCCTTTAAATTAAATACATAAATGATATTATTGTACTGCATAAAGGGCAAAAGCATTGATGACAAAGAATTTAGTACTTTTATAATGTAGAGCATGCTTACTTTTAAATAATAAGTATATACGTTTTAAAAGTTTCTAAGTTTTTATATATGAATGGATTTTTTTGGCGTAATCTGTATTGTTTAAAGCAGAAAACATTAATGTTAAGTATACCTATACCATAACTAGTCTTAAAAATGCATAAAAATGCATAAAACTAAATAGAAAGTGTTTAAGCATATTTTGTGATTAAACACGAGTGCAAAAATATTTTTAAGTTTTTAAGTAATTGTTTAGTTGCTTTTATAAATTTCTGTATTTTTTGTAGTTGTTGTCGTTTTGGGTAATAAGTGTTTTTGTATTCTTGTTTAATTAGCAAATTTTTATATATTACCTTAAAAATAAATTAATAATAATTTATTCCATGGCCAACTATTTTTCTTATTATTTTTGTCAGTTTAGCTGTTTAAAACAATGCAAAATATTAAGTCGTAATTAAGTATATAATCGCAAGAAAATATGCATTTTTTGAGATAGTCAAATACAAGGTGTCCCATTTAAAAAAAGTTTACGTTATATCCTAAAAATTAAAACATTTATATTTATTTAAGGTACGCCACTGGATTCTGCGTAAAAAGATGAAAAACTTTAGTATCTAAAGTTAGTTTTTATCTCCTTAAATGTCCGAGTAATAAGACATAATAAAAATTGACAAACTTTAGGAATCACACTGTATTTTCCAAAATAATTAAGTAAGCGTCATTAAACTAAACACGAAAAAGGCGATCGGGACATGTATCTTGGTTTTTTTGTATCTCTTACCTTCTAGCCTGTACCCTATAGTTACAGCCAAAATAATCCACCCTGTACAGTCTAAAATTTTATAAAGTAAACCACTTTTCCCTAACATCGTAAACTCTATTCAAAATAAGCTGCTCAATACCTGCTAGTGTGAATTTGTGAAATAAATGGCGATAATAAACTGTCTCACATTTGTGCTTCTGCCTCACTTCGAGAAAAGACAATAACAATTTGAGAGCGGATTTTTATATTCTCTATTGCACGTAACCTGTGCTGCATTAAAATTTCATTACTAAACGTTTCTAGAGATTTGGAACAAGTTGTTTCGATAGAAACTGGAATTGCAGTGTTCAGTCGGTATTTTATAAATTTTATGTTATTGTTTTCGATAATGCGGATGGCAATAAAAATAAGTGCTTCTTTTGTTTTTCTCAACTAGGTTAGTTTAAGGCAAAAGAAACATACAGTGTGTCCGAAATTGGTAAGGAATGTATTGGGACATTTAAAACTATAGAAGAAAGATTGTCACATAAGAAAAGTTGTTGGCCATTTAACCGTAATTTTCGTGACGTTTTGATGACGACTGTATTCTGTTTTGTTTTTGAGATGTTTTTAAAAAGACCAAAAATGTACACATTTAGAAAAAGTGCTGTATTATTTTTATTTTTTATTATTTATAGAATCTTAAATTGTTATTAAATAAATTTTTTAAAAGCTATTTAGTTACGTGTTCAGATTTTAATTTCAACTTTCTGGTTGTGAGATACCATTACCAACTTTTGTTTTTCTTGTGGCGGAGAATTTGTTGTTTACCACATTTTTAAATAAGGTTTTTATGTTTATAAAATGATATATAAAACTTTATAAAAATATTTTATTTTTAGGTAAAAACAAAAAAACTGGTGTGAGTTGGCCATGACTGCGGAGACCATTATCTCTACAAACAATTGCAACTCAATTCTTGATAAGAAGTTTTGTTAAGAAAGTCAATACAAGTGTATTTCTAAGTTTTATAAACCTATGTACCAGGGGCACAATATAAGGGGGGTAAGGGGGCTTAGCCTCCCCAAAACGGCAATTAGCCCCTCCCAAACTAACTAAGAATTTAAAACATATTAGTTTTTTCGGCAAATATATTTTATAAACTGAGACTTTGACCACCCCAAAAACCAGCGGCTAGTTGCGCCACTGATATTGAACCTAAACAAAAAATGTTATTTAGTTTGTGTGCATCGGCATATTAAAATAATAATTAAGCTGCCAAATTATAATTAAAAACAAGTGTTTGTTAGTATAAAGATTTTTTTATATTATTTAAATTTTATTTTCTATAACTAAACCAATATGGCCATTTTATTCCTAATAACAGCAGAAATAATGTCCATTGTATCTACAGCCTTAGCTTAGTGCCGTAGGTAGGTATATCAGAAATTATACAGGTTGTTTTACACCTTATCCGACAAACTTTAAGGGCTAATTCTACTATAATAAATATGAAATAAACTTTGTATAAAATATGTCCCAAACGTCTAAGTTTTTAAACTACAGGGTGTTAAGAATTAAAAAGAAAATGTGTTTTTTTATAATAACTTTTATACTAACATTGATATTTTTAAAAAATTGGAGGACGCCTCCTAAGCACCAAGAGGCATTTTTTGGCATACAAGAGAAAAAATAATTTTTAGCAGTGTCGTTCATAAGGGGTTTAAGGGTAATATTTAAAAAAAATGGTACGCCACCGCATTGTTCTAAAATAAAAGTATTCTTTAAAATTCCTATTTAGTTTGACACAAATTTGACCTCTTGACTTTTTTCATTTAGTGCACGGTTTTCGCGTAAATAAATAAAAATAATTTTTTGGCATGGTCAAATCCCAATCTAAATAAAGAATAAATTTAAAGATAATGTTTTACTGTAGAAATGGTTTTTAATTATTTACGCAAAAACCGTGCATGAAATAAAAAAGTTCAATTTGTTTTAAACCTAATGGGAAGTTTAAAAATTATTTTTATTTCAGAAAATCCAGTGTCGTATCATTTTTAATTTAAAAAATATTTAACTTTAACCTCTCATGGACGACACTGATAATTTTTTTTTCTGGTATGCCTTGTCTTTTGGTGTAAAGGAGGGGTTCCTCAATTTTTTTTAAATATCTAAATAAGTATCAAAGTTACTATAAAAAAACACATTTTTTTTAAATACCACCATGTAGTTCAAAAACTAAGACGTTTGGGACATATTTCGTATGAAGTTTTTTTATATTTTTTATTGTATAATTTGCACTTAAAGTTTGTCGCATAAGTTGTGAAACACCCTGTATTTACTAGTTTTTAGATTTAGGTGGTCATTTTTTAAAAACTATTAAAGATAGACATATTAAATGTGATATTTGTATAAAGTTATTTAAAATACATTTTTAATAGTAATATTAGTGTGTGCAATCCATTTAAATAAAGTTAACCTCTAATTTTTTTCAGTTTTTGATATTTATTTGTTATTTTTTGCCTAAAAGATTACAGATAAATTTCTATAAAACTTTAATACAATAAGTTTTTTACATTCTTTCAAAATATAAATGAAAGCCCTGTACATGATCAATTTTTTAAAACTGTACAGCTATGACCATTTTTACGCAATATGACTTACTATTTTATAATTGTTACATAGATAATAGCCTACATACACTAGTAAACTGCTTTTATTAATACATATTGCTTAATTGCAATATTTATCTTTGAAGTAATTTAGTTTTACAAACAAAACAAATCAGAAAATCAAGGAACAAATGATCTAAAATAAACTAACAATCATATAAATTTGTCATAATATAAATAGAAAGGCGTCTGAACGATATGAATGTAATAAACTTCCGCACATAGTTTCAGGACTGAAAACGTATTTTGAGCTTTCGCAGTATTTCACAGTTTTTCTAATATTTGCCAGATAACGTAAAATAAGTATATTTGCAGTAAAATCGGGATAAGCTTTGAATTGCTTTTTGATACTTGTTTGTGTAGTGTGTAACTATGATGCAATGTATGTGTATCATAAAATTAGGTATTATAACTAACAGCGTTTTTAAAGCATTTTTTAAAATATTTAACTAAAAGCAAATTTTAAATTTTGATAATTATCGATCGGTTTTCACTTGAGTACAAGAAAATGTCAAAACATTTTTATACACAATAGACCAAAATAAGTCAATAAATATTAACTATACTACTTGTGCAGTAAACATGTTTTTGTCATTAAGGTCGGCATCATTTTCATCTGAAAACAATTAAAAAGTTCTACATAATTACCACTCTGATATGTAACTTTCACCCATATAACATTTTTTGCCTGCCTTGTACATTTAATTTACTGGCATTGCCAACACTCTTTAATGGCAAGGCATTGGCAAAAAGGTATCAAAAAGACAAGAAAGTGGGCAATTGGCCGTTATTGGGCCACGTGTTGCAGATAATGTGATGGCATCCATCATTAATAAGTTATAATGAAAAATGCGTTTAGGATGATGGCATTCATCATTATTAAGTTATTGGCAAAAAGATAACAAAAAGTCACGAAGGTGGGCAATTGGCCGTTATTGGGCCACATGTTGCAGATACTGTGATGGCATCCATCATTAATAAGTTATGATGAAAAAATGCGTTAAGGATAATGGCATTTATTATTAAATAAGTATTGAAAGTTTTATAAGTTGAATTTCTCAAAGTTAAATATCATATTTAGAATTTTATAATCAAAAAAATAAAAAGAAGGCGGGAAAATTTTATTATTAAAAAAATACATAATATAAATTTTTACACAGTAACAATAAACCATAAATAATTAAAGGTATGTAATAAAATTTAAAAAAAAAAAAAAGATGGTAAATCAAAAGAAAACACACACACCAAATAGAAAGTATTCAAGGGACCCTTACACTCAATTTTTAGATCCAAAACATAGGGAGAAATATTTTAAAGGAGTTAAATGTCAAAAAAACTATTAAATATATATAACATTTTTTATTAACACGTCTTTAAAATTTTTAATAAGGCAACACCCTAATTTCATATAATTTTTCTAAGTAACTACAAACTTAAAAGGTTTTAAACAAAATGTTTACAGTTCCTAACAGTCTACTTGAATAACTCGCCTTCTCGACTAGCCATCACCAATTAATCACACAACACACACTAATTAGGTAATGAAAACACTTAATTATGTCCATTAAAAAAACTCTTTTTTTAAGAAACTAAAAATCTAGAAAACCACGTAGAAAACAATTGCACAAAGCGTTCAAATAAAAACAATTATTCTTCTTCTGTCAAAATCGTCAAATCTTGTATTTCGACTAAGCGGGAAATTTGAATTTGTCACCTCCGGTCAAAATTAACCTAGCTAATTTTATTTTTATTTTCTCAAAAATACATAATAAACATTTTGTTTGACTTAATTTTTATTTGCATGATTTGTAACAATATAATGTTATGAAAAAGCCATTTCCTTTAAACTGTGTAAAAAAACATAAAATAATGTTGTTTAGCTGCCATTATAAATAAAACAGATCAAAAAAATTGCTCTAATGTTAGTTAAATACCAATGTTAATAATATGGTTTAAAAAGTACGAATATGCGTTGAAGGTTTGCTTCAAAGATCCAATATTTATTTGCCTGCAACAAAAAGGCATGCTTCATTTAATCAGGATTGGTATGCCGCCATTTTTGTATGCTTGCCGGCAATTCGCCTGCATGTAAAATTTATTGGCACTTGAGTGTTTATTTGGAGTCGACTTTTTAATGCGTATTAGATGTTGGCATAATATTGCCGCCAATTGCCAATGCTTTACCTTTAATGCCAATATGAAAATGTATATTGCCGGCAAATAGTGTTTGCTGGGCAGATTACGAAAAAAGTTTAAACATTTTAAAAATCGATACTTTAACACCTGTATTAAAGCTCATATTTTAGGTTTTTCCATTGTATTTGGCCAACAAAGCTTTTTGACATAGATTTTGGTAGTGCCAGACAAACAAAACTAACCAGAACTAACAATGTCTTGTCAAAAAAACATAAAAGCTCTACTTTGTCACCTCTAACTATTGATTTTTGTCAATTTTTTTATATAATTTATTAAATTAGTGGTGGGTAATTTTAGTCATAGGGTCACATTTACCCCCATAAGGGTTAACCTATCCTATCACAATAAAATGACTAACAGAATAAATAGGAAATACGCATTTGGAATCAACTGAATTCCTAAAATAGCCAGGTTTGTATTAAAGTAAACTCACGTCGTGTCTAAATGTTTGAATTGATTTGGCCACAATTTATTATTTAAACGTTTGTCCAAATTATTGGCATCACGTCAATTAAATGTCCATATCGACGTTAGCGTACGTTAATTTCCGTTTAGAAAAACAACAGGAAATATTTATCAATGGCTACTAAGAGTCAAATACAAATTAAGACATAATATTTTGTGCAAAAATTCAATATGAATATTTAGGGTGTTTCCTTACTACGATACGAAACTTAAGAGGATGATTTCTTATGTCTTTAAAAAAGTTTTTATAAACAAATGTTCGGATTTGATTTATTTCTGAAGTTTTTAAAAAACGTGGGTATTTTTTAAAATATCTTGAAAACGCTACTACCAATTTGGATGAGATTCGATACACCTATTTATTGTAATGAGTCGCTTTTAAAGCTCTACCTAAATTAGAATTATTTGGTCCAGTGGCGTCTTAGTGGACACCACAGCCAATAATATTAAGAAAATATTACCCCATTGACTTTATATAAAGTTTTTAATAGTTTTTCAATTAAGCAATTATAAATAAAACTTTTTAGTCTTTTATATTTTTTTCGTATCTTGTTTTTTTTAATAAAAAAGTTAACTCACATTAAGTTATACTAAAAAAAAAAAAATTTAAATCATAAAATAAAATCCATAATAAAAAAAATTTTTACTTCTGCAAATAAGAAAAATGACGATTTCCGGTAAAAAATACGTCTGCTCATTTATTTTAGGGCAAATGAATGTTTATTTTAGTTTTTTACCATGTTGTCTGTAGATACTGTTCAGGAGAAATTAAAGTGGCTTTAATTTTTTTTTCGAAAACAAAGCTACATACAAAGAAATTTAAGAATATAAACATTACAATTTTAATTGCTTAATCGGGGAAAAAATATAAAAAGTTAGTCAAAAATCAGTGAGTACTTTTTTCTTAAAATTAAATTCATTTAGGTTTAATACTTTTTTGATAGCAAATTCCATGTAACAAAAACAGTAAATACCTATTTAAATAGAATTTATATTTAAACTAACATATTCTAATAAAAAAAATCAAAACAAAAAATAATGGATCCATGTTTAAAACATTTTTTTGTAGATTCCGCCCTTGAATGTTCTTAACAAGATTTTGTAACACCCTGTATAACGGCATATTGTGTATTCGTTTAAAAAAATTAAACTAGTTTAAATAAAAATGTTGTTTGTCCAGAAGTAATTAAAATTTGAACTCAATATCTTGCATTTTGTATTGATAAAGTGGTATACCACATTTTTACAAATAAGGTATATAATTAATTTAATTTCTGTCGAATCGAATTTCATCGAGCTGACTGGTGCATTAAACAATAAAATTATACATTTCACTGTCAGTGTTCTAGCACGTTATACAAATAATTAATATTCTAATTTATACTGATTTAAATTAAACAAAATTAGGCCCAACCCAAATAGTCTGATTAATTTGACCATAAATTGTTGTTTAAATACGTATTTGCTACAATAAATGATAAACGCACAACGCTGGAGTAACTATATATCGCTGTCAAAAGACGTCTAAATTATCCACATATATGTATACAGGGAGTGTAATTTGATTGAATTGAAGCGCTATAGGCGGTCATGTAAAACTGTCACATTGGGGCCATCATGGTTAGTTAAATCTTTTTTGGTAATTTTCTTAGAGACCTGTAGCAACTCCAATTTTGAGGCTGATCACAAATCTTATTTTTTGGCGGAAACGTTTCGTTTTTAAGATATCCATTATCAAAGGTAAAATTCAAACTAATCCAATTTTTACTAAATTTCTTCTTCTTTTTGCACACAATTTTTAATTTAAAGCTAAAGTGGCATACAATATTTATTTTTACTTCTTAAACCCCCGTTTTTCTATATATTTTACACCTTTTTTTAAATTAAGTTACGAAACTACACATTTAAAATGTCAAGTCAACTAACTCAAAGTACATACGTGAAGTCATAGCTTGGTGCGACCAAAAACGATAGAAAGTGAAGCTAAGCAATTTAATGCAAAAATAATGTAAAAGACGTAAAAAACGGGGTTTTTAAAGGTAAAAATTAAATATTGTTAGCCACTTTAGCTTTAAATCAACAAATTGCATACCAAAAAATAAGAAATATAGTAAAAATAGAATTAGTGTAAATTTTAAAATTGATGATGGATATCTTAAGAACAAAATTTTTCGGCCAAAAATTGATTAGATCCGTGATCAGCGCCCCAAAAAAACCCTGTATGCCAAATATCGTTAAAATTCGAGTTGCCGCAGTTTTATAAAACAATTTTTTTTTTTTTAATTTGCTTTATTAAAAGATTTTAAAAAAATGGTTTAACTAACCAGATTTAATTATGAACCCCAATGTGACAGTTTTGCATGACCATCTGGTAAAAGACGCTCCTTGTAGAAATATAACAATAAAAGCATTATGATTATACCTATAAATTTAAAAACTAAAATTACGCTTGCTTATCACAATTTTATATAAATTTGTAAAAACAAACTTCCGCAGAAACAAGCAATACTAACAGTAACGGAATAATTAGTGTCCCGACCGGCTATTTCATAAAGTTTTGTCGCCAAATATGTTCCGAGTTATGTTCGGTAATATATCATATTTGAATCTATAATTTATTTAAAAAGAAAAAAACAAAATGCATCAAACAAATATGTAAAACTTTTTTTTCTTAAGTAGTAACACGCTTAACAAAAACCATTACAAATCTAACCTGTGTTGTTTACCAATAATTACTTTTACATTAATTTAAACTTAAATTATATAGTTTTGTATTTTAGGGTTTATGATTATTTTTAAAGCATAACATAAGTGTATTAAAATTATGTATAAAATATGCAGTTTTTAGTAGTACAATCTAACGGTCAATGCAAACCAGGTGCTTAAGTCTCGGTAGGCTCACGGTCCGATCAATATATTACATGCTATTTAAATGCCATTTAAGGTCATTTATGAGCGTAATCGTACCAAGACCTAAGCGCCTAGTGTGTTTTGACCTTTATATGTTACTCCCCTACTATCCTAAAAGTTATTTTTTCCGTAACGACAGGTGTCTTAAAAAACATATTATTTAGGGCATAATGTATTTAAGTAAAAGTTAAAAAGTTCCTAAGAACCGCTTTTCAATGTCGAGTCAACTAACTCGAAATTATTTAGTTGAAGTCCTAGCTAAACTTAACACGCGGATTTGACAATATTCGTAATGTCATCGAAAATGAGAACTCAAGAATTGAGTGCAAAAAGGAGGGGAAATAATCAATTAAGGTTAGTTTTGGTTATCAATTCTGATGATGAATATCTCGAGAACGAAACGTCTCCGACTAAAAATTCTTTCAGATTCGTAATCAGAGCCACAAAAAACGCGTAAACCAAATTTCATTAAAATCAGTAATGCGTCCGGTTTGTAAATAATTACCGTAAAATTTTAGCCCGCCAAAATCTAAAATTTGGAAAAATTCCAATTCCTTTCTGCTTTCCGATGAATGGTTGTTTCCAAATTTCAGTATTATGGTCCTTTGCTACTAAGCTCTATTTAGCAACAATACAAGGTGTTATTTATTAAAATTTGAAGCTGTACTGTTACACTTCTAACTTATTTTAGCTAATTTATGTTTATTACTATCACATGCATAACTGACACCGGCGCGAAATTTATAGCGGGAAAATTTCCGTCAAATTTTGAAGGCCTTGCCGCCAAAATTGTATTTAACTCTTTTAAATTTGTAAAAAGTGTTGTAATATTAAAACTAGAGAGCTTTAAGAAAATACTATATTTAGAACATGTAACTTTTTTAGTTTTAAAAATATGGCCATGCAAATCAGGTAATTAGGTAATTTGTTCCGCCATTTTGTGTTAGGTAAAGGTATTGACTTTATATTCTATGGGTATAAAGTTTTAAAAGGATGTGTCACAAGACCCCCTTTCCATTTAATGTTTTCCCAAGATAGCGCTTAGCCGCCATCTTGAAATTTTTATATGTTAATTTTACTTTAAAATATATTATTTACGCATCAATTTCATATTCCAAAGTTTTACTTTTTAAATTGATCCATTTAAAAGCTAAAAAGGGGGAAGGGCATTAAAGAAATTCGCGGTAAAAACATTTATTTTCATGCACACAGGTAGAAAGTAAAATATTAAAATTTTAAGATGCAAAATCCCTCTTTAATGGTGTTAAGTACCTTTACGCTGGAATTATGGCACATTTTTAAGCTTTAAAGTTTATATAACTTAACAATTTATTTTTTAACTGACAACATTTTTATAAACTGGACCATCGATATATTACACTGTGCTTCCTAATCATTGTTTAGGAAAACTCTGAAATATTATTTAGTAGGGCATATAAAATAAAAATAGAGCTTAACACTTAAAGTAACCTGTTTTAGAAAATATTATTTCACTTTTCAATGTACATATATCCTAGACTTTAAGGGGATAAACGTAACCGATTTTTAAAAACTCTGTATAAAACATAATTGTTTTATATTTTACATATTTATTTATTCTAATAATTTTAAAATTATCCAAATTAAAAACATTTTTTTTTCTTAAAACATTAGTCTTAATATGACAACACCGTATTTAATTTATTTACACATTTAAAAGAATTAAGGACACTCTAGGCGGCAATGCCTTCAAAAGTTGACGGAAATTTTCTCGCCATAAATTTTGCGTCGGTATCAGTTATGCATGTGACAGTAATATAACATAAATTAGCTAAAATAATTTAGAAGTGTAACAGTACAGCTTTAAATCTTTATAAATAATACATTGTGTTGTTTCTAAATAGAGTTAGGGAGCAAAGAAACATAATAGTGTGCATAAAAATCAACTATTTATCTGAATTCATAAAAGGATTTGAAATCATCCAAATTTTAACACGTTCGCTACCGAGGGTCATTTTGTGTTTCGACCCCATAAACCACTTTATTATTTTTTGTAAAATTACTTTTTTTGATGTTTATTGAAGTGCTAATTAATTGTAGTGTTGGAATTCAACATATTTGAGTGTTTATTTAACCCGACTCATATATGAGTCGGTGGTCCATTTTATTAATTTTTTTAAATAGACCTGGCTCACATACGAGTCGTAAATAAAAGTTACTTTTACTAGATATAGGTATTTACTAACAGTATATAGGTACATTTTTGATATCAAAAATCGTTAATATAAAAAAATAATTCTAAGAATCTAAAATCTAAAAAAAATATATTTCTTGTACAAAATTTTTGGCAAAAGACTACATCATTTTTTTTTCTAAATATCTAAAAAAAATAACTAAAAAAACATTGTTTCTATGATGTCTTTGACATAAAAAACTAAACAAAAATATATTCTAAATATCCAAAAAATAAACTAAAATTAAAAAAAAAACACATTGCTCCTATGATAACTTTTGCAAAAAAATTAAAAATATATTCTCTAGGCTCTGTATACGTTTATAATAAAAAAACAACAAATAAAAAAATTCTAAAATGCTAAAAGTAAAGTTTTAGATAGCATTTTCATGATAAACTTTGAAACATGGGTCTACGCACAGTCCAATTAAATTACCATGTCTTACAATTCACATAAAAAGTCTGTGTTCTTTTTTGGTCGAAGAACAAATCCTGCATCATACTCGTTTTTCAATTTTTTTTGGATAATGATTAATTTTTTTATTTACTTTATTTTGATCATTTTCATTACATAATTTTATTAACTCCAATATCACTAGGTCACGGAAGTCTAGATAAGGGGTCTTCTTTTTTGAACAACATTATATAAGTAGGTGGCGTTCCACAAGCAAATGTCTACTAAATGAAAGAATACCTTCAAGTACCAACGTATAGTCTTCCTGGGTGTTGTATAATACGATGTCATTTGGTCGCATCTGTCAACTCCTGACATAAATTTGTTGTAATCAATTACAACTTTTGGTTTTTCCTTTTCTGCCCCTCTTTTATTAACGCATTTGCCAAATCCAGCTGAATGTGCTGTAGATATCATTAAAACGTCCCTCTTGTCTTTCCATTTTAGGGCTAACACTTTTCCTTTCCTTCTGAAAATACTTTCTTCCTTCTTGAGTTTAGCGTTAACTACCAATTTTGGATTACCTTTGCGGGTTTTTCTCAAAGTACCTACCGTCCAAAAACAACTTATACTAAATGCTACACCCAGACCACCTGACACACATACGAGCCGAAGCATTCCACAGACCGTGTATTAAAACAAAACCGCTACAGGAAACCCCGAATTTTTAAACTCGCATTTACTATTATAATGTAGCCGGCTCACATTTGAGCCGGCGGTCTATTTTAAAATTGTTTTGTACTGGCTCATATATGAGCCGCTTGGTAGCGAACGTGTTAAACTTTGGCTGGCTAAAATTCTACTTAATAAGTATAAGATTATAACTTAATATTTAAATTATGGTGATGGTCGACTTTAGGGACAGTACTTTCTTTAATTTTTTCTTTAGAGTACAATAATTTAACAATATTTTACAACAAGTTACACTATACTAAAGTGCGAATAATTACATTTAAGGCAGCCAATTAAAAAAAAAACTTGTTTAAAACTAAAATTAGCCAAAATTGTGTATGTTTTTGGCTATTTATTAGTGAAACGAGTTTGTACAGTTCATGAGCTGTTCACGTTTTGTGTCTATCTTCATGGTGTTTATGTCTGTGCGATGTTGCCGTTATTACGATTACTTTAAGGGCACGTTGCAAAACGTTTAATTAAATATCAATTTCTATATTCCTTCTTCTCTTAGTAGAATTATCTGCAAAAGGAAGGGATAATATAGTGAAATAAAGTTAGTTTTGTAAGTATTGAACGTATAGCAAGGTGTCCAAAAGGCAAGTATTAGAATACTAACAAAAACTATTACCTGTAATTTGGATGCAAGAAAAAGAGAGACTGCAGTAAAAAGCACAAGCAAGTGTGATTTTATATGTTCGAAGAGCTAAAGCCGGTCATTCAAAACTGTCACATTTGGGTGATCAGGTTAGTTCTGTTTAGTTAAATATTTTTTTTTAAATTCGCTTTAGGGAACCTAAAATTCAGGTTAATTTTAAGAATATTAGCAAAATATGACAACGCCGTTAGTGTCTGTCATAAAATATCAAAGATATTAACGAGTTTCAATAACTAGACGCAACAGTAACGTTGATTTTAGCTGCTTTTAAAAAGAAATTAATCTAAAAATATTGTATTTTCCGAAAACTTTTTTTTATTTACTTTAAGGTATGTACTTTTTAATGAAAAACGGTTTTTTACCAATTCAGATCTTCTAAAGTCGACCAGCACCTTAAATTATTATTAAATCATATTATTTTTATTTGGTTTTTGCTTTATTTAATAAATTAATAATTAAAATTTTTAATGGTAAAATTAAAACGTCAGATAAAAATCTAAACATTTCCGATGACATTACGACTATTGTTGATAGCTTTAGCTAGGGTTTCAATCAAATAACTCCGAGTTAGTTGACTTGACATTGTAAAAGCGGTACTTTCAGTAACTCTGCCAAATTTTAATAATATTTATTTAAAAAATATATAAACATTTAGGATAATAAAAAATAATAATTTTTAATAACTTTAACACCCTGTATCTTGACAACAATATATTTTTGGGTCTAATATTATATAAACATTTACTCAGGAGTATCCTTCATTTTTTTAAAACTAAAATCCTAAACGCCAGGTATGCTAGTTAAATTAAGTATTAGAAAATTAGGACCAAACAACATTTTGACAATAACTGCATCCCACAATTAGCTTTTGCAAGAAATATTAGGAGTCGCTTCAACATTTACAAAATCCCTATGCTCAAAAATAACCTCATTATATCCTTAAGCGAAGGATGTAAAGAGGTTACGCTTCACCTTAAGATGTAGTTTCTATGAAAATTCATGCAAATTAAATGCTTTTACAAACACAAAGCGATCTGCATAGCAAAGCAAAGATTAGTTATTGTACATTATAAAAAAGATGTAAAACATTACACCATCTGCACAAGGTTAAACCTCATTGGTTGGGAAGTTAATCGGATCTGTACCTTTGAGATTTAAAAAAGGTTTTATTAACTTTATGCTTTAATTTACCTAAAGTACCTAAAGTATAAAATATTTTATAGCGATATTCTGTGGCGTAACCACGGGGAAGGAGGTAGAGTTAACCTTCCAACTCAAAAGAACCTTTGTTAAATTAGGCCAATTTTTTTTTATGTAGCAAGTAAAATAATACGTCATAAATCTTAGATGGTAGCAAGAATTTACCAGAAGTAAATAAAACAATTCTAACCCAAATATAAAAGTAAAATTAGCGGTAAGAAAAAAAATACAGTTAAAAGAATTATTTTTAAATTGTAAATTGCTTTTTATCTGTTTTTTTTTTAACTTCCCCACCCTTCTTTCCATCAGCACGCAATCATTGCTGCGCCACTGGTGATATACCATTTTCTGTTTTATCGTTTTCAGTTTTTCCAACTAATGCGATACCTACTTTGTAGCTTTTATTTCTTTGGCTACTTCTCTATCTTTTTTTTTTCTATTTGTTTGCATATTACATCATTCGTCTATTTGCCCGGTCATATACCTGATACGTGAGTTTATTTGCAGCAGCCCAATTTTAGGAATATTATAATAAAAGGCAAATTTCCAGCTACCTTTAATATTTTAATTACATTTTATAAATATATAAAAAATAATTTAAAAACGGATTTAAATGTATAAATTAAAATACTGTGTCTTCAGATCCTATCAAATGGGAAACTTTTTACTCACTAACTCTTCATAAATAGTCTGCGTGGTGGGAAAATCATTTTCTACAAGAATGTTTGTATGTTGGTTGGGCTTCAGAAAGGTTCTGGTTTTTACCCTTAAGAACAAAGATTCGGTTATTTTGACAGGCGAGGGGCACCGATTGCTCAAGATGGCATATCCATTATTTGTGTTTATATGCGTCTATGTAGATGCCTTTTTGGCACTTAGTTTTATGCTATTATCCAAATCGTAAAAAGTGTTTTAAAGCAAGCAAAATATTGAAGTTTAAAGTAGGAAACCGGTCAAATTTACCGGTAGTCTGTGTTTACGTACCAATTTTGAAATATACAATTTGTTATATTTGGCGTTTAATAAATTGCGTATGGATTGTAAATCTGAGGCCCTCAAAAGGGGTAAATATTAGGACTATAATTATAGGGACACTTTGCTAGAAGGGCAAAAGAGGTGAATTCTGATGGCGTCAATATTAAATAAGATGTCAAATAAGTATATACCATTGGTTCATGACACTAAGTCAGAGAAAATATAGATGACATTAGCATGGGCGCGCCGCCTGGATGAAGTCCTGTTGGAGGAACTATTCAAGTGCAGAATTTTATTTTATTTTTTTATTTAAAATTTCTTATTTAGCTTTCATTTTTGCATTAATGCAAACAATAGGTACAAAAAAATTGCAGTGACATTTTTTTGAATGGTAAAAGTCGCTACAAATGGTTAAAAATGCCCTTTGATTTTTAAGAATACACGCACGTTACAATATACCAGCATATACAGATTGAGCTATCTGATATGGTACATTGGCGAGTAAAACATCGACAAAGTGGGGCTGATGCCCCGCCTCTCAGTGCACGTCACAGAGTTTGTTTTGATATGTACGCATTTCCCACAACTTCTTATTACTCTTTAAACCTTTGCTGGTAAACATATACAATAGTTGCAATGAAAATGTACACTTCTGAACAAAAAATTAATATTATTAGATGGTATTCTCGTGCGGATAGTACCCAAAAAGTCATTGGACAATATTTTTGCATACCCTGATGAGCCAAAAGCGCGTAATATTATTTGAATTTAGGGCTAACCTTGATACGTTCTCCGTAGCAACACGAAAGGAAATAAAATACAAATAAACTTGTATTATTTACTATCCAAGCAGTGGGCATGATTTATTAGCCATATTGGTTGAAATGATGTGGTGGGAGATGCGTGTTTCCCCTTGCGTTTTAGGTGAATTCGTTCTCTGTTTAACCTTCACTGACTAGTATTTAGACACGCATTGCCGATGAACGAAACCGTTCAGCTTATGCTGTATAAACTCTTATAAACCATATATTGAATTTATTACTAAACTTTTTAAGGTTTTTTGTTAGGAATTGTTTATTTTTTCTTTCTGTTATTAAAAACTGCGTTCAGGTGACTTAAGAATTCAGCTCACAAATATATTTTTGGCGATTAAATATTAGAAAACATATTGTGATTTAACATGATATCAACATACTGCATTACTAAAAAGTACCGGAACTCTTAAATGTGTATAAAATCACTAAAGTTATATTTATCATGAATGATGTTTTGGGCTTGTGAAAATGAATAGTGATTTCGGCCCTGTGGCCAGATTTCCCAGTTTTGTGCTACAATCATTTTTTTGTCATATTAAATGGAATACAGTATTTATTTTTATTGCGTTAAATTGGCCGGGTCACATGTGGTATGTAAGATAAGTTTCTACATTTTAAAAATTTTATCTCTATTGATTGCTTAGATATACACTACACTTTTTTTATTAAAAAGTTAAAGCTATGTTTACAAAATTCCGTATTTGGAGATTTTTTGCCAGATATTAATAAAAATGCTGTGTTTTCATATCTTGGTAGCTGGTAAAAAGGACGAATGTAATTTCGACGCAGAAGTAATTATACAAATTTTGCAGCGGGTAAACTCGACGCACTAGCGAAGAGTTCATGGTAATGCTGCATGTATTCTCGACGCATAATTTTTATGCTATCTGTACCTGTACAGAATTTGAACAGTAAGTTACAACATTTTGGACACAGACATTTTTTCATGTAGCAGAGACCGAGATTAATTACCTCAGTCATCTTAGTCAAATTAAAGGGTCAATCTCGGAATCTCACGAAATAAGCTGAATATCTATACATACCTTTATTTTAGTACAAAAAATACTCCCCTAAAAATACCCTATGATATCGTGTACGAAACTCTAAATATGACAGGTTAAATATCAAAAAAATCAGTTTTTTGCGAATGTCTCGTTTTCTTTACTTTTAATTGCATTTATGTTTATTATAAAATTTGTATAACACAAAATTCTTTACAAATTCGATTTCTGGCATTTTTCTGTCAGGCCAACGGATCCGATAATAGAGGGCGCAGAGTGTAAAGCACTTTACTGTATGTACATACCTTAGCACGCAATCAATCGTGATTTTTAGTCTAATATGTCATCCTTTTACCTAATTATTTGCTAAATGTCACGATTGATTCCGTGCTAAGGTACATACACCAAAGTGCTTACCGTTCTAGCACGGTTATATGGGAAGTTAATGTCAACTTCCTTATTTTAAATGGAACAACACATATGATTATTTATTTTTAAAATTCTGAGTAAAATTTTAAATATATTTTGTGTATAATGTCCTTTACTTAAGTCCAACCATTTTCGATTTATTTTAAATTATATGTCAAAAATAACGTTAGCAAGCCTCTACATATCCATTGATTTTTTCTAATTTAAAGACTTTAATAGTAATTGGTGTTACGTTCCTTGTAATATAACGAAGTTCTTTAGTAAATTGCATTTATATTTTTACAATTAATTTATACAGGTAGGTCAAAAATAAAACTTAAAAATCATTTTTTCAAATGAAAACCCTTCCTTTTATTACCTTACCCTAATAAGCATTAAAAATAAGGGTAGCTTTGTATAAGGATGTCTATTCTCAGTGGTATTAAGTACGACTTTTAGTTTGGCTTCTAGTTAGCCTTGACGGCGGTATGCGGCACCATCGCCATAGTGTAGTTAAAAAGATAGTGAAATCACTCCGCGCCGGCACCTTTGAGCGGCGAGGTTCAAAGCGTAGGGGAATACATGCAGCTGGCGGGGGAAAGCGTATCGCAGAACCATGCAGAACTCTGCGAATAGACATAAATACGAGGGCCTAGCAATGGCTTAGCGTTGGTCGCGTCTGTACGGGGGTTTTTAAAATGTAATACTCTAGGTATTCCAGACAAATGCTATAGAAATAATGATTCAGTGTGGAATCATCGCTATATGTTGATAATATTTTATATGGATGGCATATGTTATCTAGATTGAGCTTTATTTCGGATTTCAATTAAATAAAAATAGAAGAAGAAACCTATTGGCAAATACAAATATGTAATTAGACACTAAAATAAAAACCTAGTTGTTGGAAATAATAGTTTATCACAAAGAAAAATCAATAATACTAACAAGAACAGGATATCATCTTAAGTTATAATAATTATTTTTGAATAACACAAAAAGAATTTATTAAAAACTACGTCTTATCACTACAAGTTTTTTAGTATCGAAATTTTTGGGTATTGCCGATATGTTTTAGAACTTTTAATATCCCTATTGATGAATTTTATGGTGTAGTAGATGCGAACTCTGGTATACAATGATAAGAAATATTCTAAAGGAAAATCTTTACAAGGGTGGATAAATGGTACACTTTTGAAAGCATTTTTTAGTTCCTTTCCAATTCCATAATGACAACTAAATTTATTGAAATTTTCTAGGAAAATATTTTCTAATTCTATAATGTATTCCACAATATGCTTGGGAGGAACGACTAAGCCTGAAAATTCCTTTTCACTTGAATTGTAAGCTTTTTGTTGGCAATATGAAGTTGATCCTTCCTCTAATGTGTTTGATTTGTTTACCTCTAGGCATAAGTTACACGAGTGACGTAATAAGCATTTTTGCAAGAGGTATCCCGCCACATATACTAAGGCGTTCCCTTCGGTGCTTTTAATGTCTTTGTAGTCATTCGTGTAAACTTTTAAAGGTGTGTAAATTTTTGTGGATACCATTGCTAGCAGTTCTTCACTTTCGTGAAACATGTTAGGCGTTAGACTTAAAAGAACTTCGCTGATACCTTCTACACAATTCGCCCCTTCAACTTGGTCAAAATATTTTAGAGAAAACATTTTTTGAATGCTCTGCAAAATTGAATTGGTGTAGGGTTTCTTGCGTTACCACATGAATTTCTTATCTGGCCGAAAAAATTTTCAAGACAATCTTGGTTGCAATTTCTTGTAAGTAAAAAGGAGTAGTTTTTAGATTTCAATGAGCTCCACAAAATTAACACTCCCTTTATTGTCATTCTCCAACCGGACAAAAATTTTAAACTATTTGTGACATTTCTTCCGCTTTCATTGAATGCATTCAGATTTTTAAAAAGCTCACACATTTCGTTTAAAAAATTGACTTGTGATTGGCTACCCGTAAAAGCATTATAATCGCTTAAATGGCTAGAGTTTAAAGTGTCAAAAAGCTTGTTCATCTTTTCAATAAAATTTATTGTTATTCTAGCCTCCGGCGGCAAAATGTTAAAATCTGTATATATACTTAAAGCAATGGCTACAGAGTGACTAAATACTTGCGATGCAAGTTTAACCTTCATCTTTTGAAAATTATTTGGGTAAATATGATCGTCGGTCAGTCGCGGTGCCAGGCGATATTGTTTTTGTTTGTCAGCATTATACATAGTTTCTAAATAAGACTTTTTACTTGTCCTTCTTTTAATGAAAACTGATAGGCAAAGAAATTATTTCGGGTCGATTTTAGGAGATGCGGCACATCGAACAAATAAACGATTTGGTTGTCATCTACAAGAAATGTTGGATTATTTATGTCAAGTTTTAAAACATTTTTAACCAATTTTTGGAAATTTGGACCTTGATCAGATACAACACCGTGCACCTTCAAGCCAACAGCAAACAACTGTCTAATGATTTCAAATAGAATATCCTTGATTTCTTCGGATGGTGCTGCAGATTTACAAAAAAATATGCCAGCGGCTGCTTCCAACTGCTAGAAATACCTCGAGCCATGATAACCAAAGCACTACTAGCTATTTCATTATTTTTCGTCTTATCAGTCTCTTGAAAACCAAAAATCTTGTCTTTTGAAATATCGTAGAAAAGGTTAGATTTTATAGACATCTCATCAATACATAGGATACAATCCTTTTCTCTTTCTCCTAAGAGTCTTGCCCTCATTTCTGTTAAACGAAATATAAACTCATTAAACCCAGGTAGGATTGTCCACTTCCTAGTGAATCTGTTAAGCGTCGACTTTGATGGCAATCTAATAAAAGTTGAAATTTTTTTATATGCTTTCGGCCCCAATAAATAAATACTTAACGCAAACTGTTTATATTCGTCGGAATATCTAGAGCCTTTTGGAGACTTATTTAATAAATTTAACTGGGCTTTCAAAAGTTTGCAAGACTGTTCAGAATAATTACTTTCAAAAAATTTATGATATCCTCCGTTGTAATGTTGG
This sequence comes from Listronotus bonariensis, assembly GCA_014170235.1. Classification (NCBI taxonomy): domain Eukaryota; kingdom Metazoa; phylum Arthropoda; class Insecta; order Coleoptera; family Curculionidae; genus Listronotus; species Listronotus bonariensis. The sequence goes on from JACEGR010001250.1 coordinate 26,075, forward strand.
TTTCTAGCTGCCTTTTAGCTGTAAAAGTCTGTGCTTTCTTTTCCATGGCTTTTATTTTCTTTTTTAATGCAGTTTTCTTGGAGTAGATGAAGAAAGCGAAGAGGTTGTTTGCGTACTAGATTCTAAAAATAGGTACTTATATAGTTGTTTCAAAATATTGAAATAGTAAAAAAATGTTTCACCTGTTTTTTCAATTCCAACTTGAAAATCGGTTTGAGTGGATGCATCTACTGTCATTGGTTTAGAGCCATTGGGATTTGTAGTAGAGCCACATCCGCCATCATCTTAAAATAAAAATTTAGAAACATTTATATTTATTCAATGTAGGTACATTTATGATAAAAATCGAGAGCTACCTAGGATTAGTGTATCACACTAGTAATTCCTTAGATTTACCTCCATTATTCAGCTGTAATGTTGGAACAGCATCATATTGAAGACGATTTCTGAATTTGTCTTGGAAACACTCATTGGTGAAATGTAAACTGCAAATCCTTATTCGATTGTAGCACTGTTCAGGAGTAATTTTTGCGTATCTATGATTTCCTATAAATCCCAATGCAGTCCTCCAGCGCTGACATCTACAAATAGATACATTAAAAAAATTATAGCTATGCTAAGCCTATATACTCGGGCCGCCAAACACATATAGTGGTAAAACCTTATTATCTTCTCATAAAAACCCAAAAAGTGTGAAGCACAGAGTTTACTAGCGAGCAGATTTTACCAAAAAACACTTACAGTTATATTACTGATGCTCACTCACTTGGCCTTTTCAGGTACAAATTATGTCTAATCCGCTAGACTATAATATAACGCCAATAAATGGTTTTCCTAGATCTCGGACGGCCCAAGTAGAATTCCGGCATTTTTATAATTAACCATCGATACTAAAAATGTCTCTTGTTTATTGGTTGCATACGAGTTTAACCATTTTTTTATGTGGAGCCGTATCGATGGATTACAATTGGAATTGGAAAAACCCAGGTAGGTACCCCAATATGCTCGCAAAAACGTGATATTGTGATACAAATCTACCTTTAAGATGGCATCTGTAATAATAAAACGGTGCCTGAAAGTCGGCGAAGGATTATTGAATGCGCTTAAATAATGAATCCAAAATATAGATAAATACACTATGAATAAATAAGCTTTGAATGGTACACAAAAATATTGACTAAACTGGTCCTAAAAAAACACACACGAACAGAACATCATTTTGTTAGCATAATTTTTAAAACTTTATTATTTAGAAACGCGTTGTCCTATTTCAACGAGCTATTCAAATTTTGAAAGCTCGTTTTGAGTAGTATAAGATTTAGGCTTTTATTTAAAATACACTATGTAATATTGATAAAAAAACGTCCAAAAAGTTCAGCTTATTGAAAAAAAAATATAATATGTAGGTATGGCAGCTGAAAAGCTCGTTGAAATCGGATGTCGGGTTTTCGAATTATAAAGTTTTAAAAATGGTGCTAAAAACATGATATTCCGTTTTTTTAGCGGCCGGTTTAGGGAGATTGTGGTTCTATTTACAAATGCAAAATCGATATAACTTATTTCAACGAATCTATTAGACAAGTCATAACTTCTAAACCTTTCTGTCTAACCAGAAACGTTTCCGATTTTGAGATTTTCTCTTAATTTCTGAGACATAAACTCATTTAAGGACCTCAGATGATATCGGAAAATTACAATCGCAAAGTTTTAGAGATTAGTATGACAGATAAGACAAGTTGGCAAAATTATATTTCGAATATTACCACGCAGAATATTAGATAACCATTTATTTACTTTTGTTTAGTTTAATGTAATGAATCAGAATTCACCAGAAGGGTCTCAGAAATCCAGGATGTTCTTTTAAAAAATTCAAAACCGGAAGCGACCGGAAAATTTAAATTATGCGTAAATTTTCATAATAAAGTAAACGATATGGGACATGTTAATTTTCAATACTTGCCTTGTTTCATCTTTAGGGCATCGAAAAAATGAAAGTTCTTCTCCCATTTTACTATTGCAACCGTCAACGGAGCAATATGTAACAGACATAGCACTTAATTCACAAAAAACAAATCAGCAAAAAATAAAACCACTAATCACAAATTGTCTTCTAACTTATACTCAAAGCTAACTCACCGTGTATAAACGAAAACGCAATCCACCCGGTATGTTCAGAGAGCGACTGCCAGCCAGCCGGTTAAAGTTCGCCTACCAGACCGACCGAAGCGGGCAGGCGGTGTAGAGGGTAGGTAAAAGCGGGGAAATATAGGAGTGAACCTATGTATGTATGTTACATAAAGGGTGGAGAATCCATCAGCTTATAAAGGAAACAAATAGACTCTCCATGTACTTCGACCAGACCGAAAGGTATGTTGATCTTTTGTACCCCTTATCTGCCAAGTTATTTTAACAGGATAGGTAGATAAATGCTGCATTAGGTAGGCTTTGACACTACTGCCTGTGCTATGCAGGCACGGTACAACCTCAACTATGCAGGCATCAGCTCTAACCAGTGAGCAGTAACACAGCAATTTTATCTAGGCCTTTTATCCAATGCATCAAGATATGTATAACACTTGCTACATGGACAGTAGCCTGCCATCGCCATGCCAACTATACTGTACTTACCCGCCCGCACTTAACAGCATTGTTAGGATAGATTAATATTAGATTGTCAATATTTTGAAAACTCCACAATTTCGTTTTCCGCGCTGTCATAACTACTATCCATGATCGATTTTCAAGAAAACACGTTTAAAACACCAAAAACAAAGAGTTCTTTTTAAGAGTCTTAGATAAAATTTGTTTGTCCTAATAAATACCCAGAATTCAAAAAATAGCCTTGAAACTTCTTACTTTGTTTATAAATTGTGGAGCAGAGGTACCGACAAACATCTCTAAAATGTATTGGCCAAAGCCTATACAACGTGCATTTTTTAATGTCTATTATGGTCGTATTCACCTAGAAAAAGGCAGGCTATCAGTCTAATAAATATTTGTCAGAGCTTGGTAAATACGGCCATAAATGTTTTTTGCATATGACAAGAATATGAAAATAAAAATAATTTGCTTAATACCTACCTACTGTTGTTTTACCAAAAAAAAAAACAGTCTTTTAAATACAAATAAAAATGAAAAAGGCCTATACGATACTTTATATCTGCACTCTAACCGATAGTTACGAAATAAAAACTGTCCGAATTTGACGTTTTGATAAAACTAAAATAAGTTTGTTTTACGATTTTGCACAAGGCTGTATAGATTTATTTTTAAAATATATTTTTTAAATTTTGTTTTGTCATTTATATATGTTTTATATAATTAAATAAAAATTTCTAACATTTTTTTGGCGTTTTTTTGTCAATTTTTTAAAATGTGAAATATCACCTAAATAATCGGCGACGCGACGCGACAGAACAAATTTTACAAAAAATTTTAAAATATTTCAGTTTTTCTTTACGTTCCGCTTTTTTTCATAATTGGTAATATAGCAACAATAGCGAATTTTGTCACGATATAATAATAAAAGAAATACAAATTTGGCAATTTTCTCAAAAGTTCAGTGTTGAGCTTTTTAGTGTCATTAAAAATGGGTTACTGTAAAATTTAAATATAAAATTAAATAGGGGCGCTTCTGTTTTATATGTGTGAAAAATAAATAATTTTACCTCCTTTATTACATTTAGAATTTAAATTACGAAACCCATGTAATTTGTTTACAAAAAAATTGGTTTATTACTGACCGTGGCAAAAAACGTTATCATGTGTTGGTTTTCATATCCTATTAGGCAAAAATATTTGTTTTAAAGCAGCTGCTCTCAGTTGTCTTTTATTTAAGTTTCTAGTTGCCTGTCTCTTTTATGAAGTGCAAGGAATTAAGACAATTTTTTAAATAAACTATTTTCGAAAATACTTTTTCTCTGAAATAAAAGGTGTTAAAGTTTAAGGAACTAAATCATAACTTTAATACCACTTAAAATATTTTTATAAATTTTAGCACACTTTTTTGACGATAACATTACATTTTTTGTTGCATTTTTTTTTAAATTAAACACATCGTAGTATTAAAACTAAGAGGCTTAGGACATATGTTTATTTGAAGTTTTTTTCTTATTTTCCGTTGTAGAATCGCCCCTTAAAGTTTGTCGGTTAAGTTACTGGGCAACCCGTTATGTATGTAGGTAATTTGATTAAAACTGATGAAAACTTTGATGTCGATTGGTGCCTAAACAGTTGAGGTTATCGACTTTAATGAAAAGTACCTTATATTTTATGTGTTTAATTGTCTATAAAATGGCGATCCTAGCTTTGCAATATCTGTCAAAATAAATAAGTTATAATGTAAATAAATTTTAAGTTTCAGGTAAAGTGCCCTCTGGCGTTATTAAAAAAGTACTTTTTTCTTTAAATTTTAGAATCTGCAAGGCTTGATGTGTGTCCCAAATGTCAACTAGATTGGTTAAAAAATAAATGCAATATGGGAAAAAAACAAAAATAAAAATTGAACTTTTAACCCTGTAGTTTGGTAACTAAGGAGATTTCGACATTTTGTCAAAAACTAACGCATTTTCCGAACACCCTGTATATAAAATCTGATGTTTTGTATGCAAAATTCGCCTAATATGTATTAAAATAAGGTAAAATACTTCCTACATTACTTTAATTAAAAATTGTGTTGCTTTTTAGAAGCTATTAAACAGTCAAAAATTTAACTTACAAATAAAACACCTTATCAGGTTTAAGCGATTTTGCCATTCATGAAAATGGCAAAATGGATGAGTATACAGGGTGATTCAAAAATCGATCACGAAACTTAAGGGGGTGATTCTACTTGACAAAATAAGGGTAGAGCTTTATATATTTTCTTTTAAAGTCATTCATTTTCGAGTTACAAGCCGTCAAAGTTCAATTTTTATTTTGGTGTTTTCGCCATATTGCATTTATTTTTTAACCAATTCAGTTTATATTTGGCACACAAATCGACCTTTGCAGATTCTCCATGTTCAATTTTTATTTTGGTTTTTTCGCCATATTGCATTTATTTTTTAACCAATTCAGTTTATATTTGGCACACAAATCGAGCTTTGCAGATTCCAAAATTTTAAGATAAGAGTACTTTTTTAAATACCGCCAGAGGGCACTTTACCTAAAACTTAAAATTTATTTACAACATAACTTTTATTTTGACAGATATCGCAAAGCTGAGGGCGCCATTTTATAAACAATCAAAAACCTAAAAAATAAGGTACTCTTTATTAAAGTCGATAAACCTTACCGTTTAGGCACCAATAGACATCAAAGTTTTCATCAATTTCAATCAAATTACCTACATACATACAGGGTGTCCAGATAACTCAACCGACAAACTTTACGGGGCGATTCTACAACAGAAAATAAGAAAAATCTTTATATAAATATATGTCCTAAACATCTTAGCTTTTGAACTACGGCTTGATAAATATTACAAAAAAAAACTTTTTTAATATCTGTCAAAATAAATGAGTTATGATGTAAATAAATTTTAAGTTTTAGGTAAAGTGCTCTCTGGCGGTATTTAAAAAGAGTACTTTTGTCCTAAAATTTTAGAATCTGCAAAGCTTGTTTTGTGTGCCAAATATCAACTGAATTGGGTAAAAAATAAATGCAATATGGCAAAAAAACCAAAATAAAAATTAAATTTGAAAAAATTATATGAAGCTCTACCCATGTGTTGTCAAGTAAAATCACCCCCTTAAGTTTCGTGATCGATTTTTGAATCACCCTGTATAGTAAATAAGTATTTCAAAAACAAAATATAAATTTAAGAAAAAACAGTGGCGTACAATTTTTTTCTTAAAAGAAAAGTACAAATCTTCTTCAAACGCTACTGGTATACTTTTTTAACTTTTACAGTCCAAAATATAATATATAGGTCAAAAGAAAATCACCAGATTTTGTGCAAATATCTGAAGTGGTAGTTTATGCAGTATATGACAAAAAAGGTAGTTCTTATTTTCTTGCATGTTTTACAGTGTTAAAATAGAAATACCACCTTTAAAATAACTCTGTTATATTTGAGTGGATCTGTGTAAATAATTTAAATATAGTAAAAAAGTATGCACTTAAATTTTAAATATTAAAGTTTAAATTTTGGTTAACCTATAGTGAAGTTAAGGTTGTGATAATGTAAAATGTAATTGTATGCCTTTAAGTAACCCCTTGAGTGCCTTAAAATATTTTTAAAAACCAAAAAAAATATATATATTTTGGGGTTTTAAAATTCTAAGTACATTCTTTGTTTGACCTCCGGACAGTGCAGACGTGCGTAGAGGACTACAAAGTTTTTCCCGGAGTGGCGGTTAGAGGTGCTGTACGAACGTTTTTACCTTCGGGGATCAAGGAAAGATTCACGCTAAATTGACGGCATCTTTCTTCTGGATCTAAGCGCTGTGAGCGAAGATTCCTATAAGCTGATGGTATCCTGTTTGGTGGTGAACACGAGGTATTTCTCAAATGGCGGGAAATAAATGGGCGTGCCATGGGAACTGTCAGTAGTGAAAGTGAAGGTTATACGTAACACCAGTAGTAGGTCTTGGTTTGACAGCCGACAATTTAAGCATTGCATCGATTGTAGAATTTTTTTTTTTCTTTTTGGATTTTCTGGGAGCTACGAGCTCGATTATCCAGATTTTCCGCCGACGAAGCCTTGGAAAGCATAGCCCGGAAGGGGGAGAGTGGTGGATTGGACCTGAAGAGACCAAGACTAAGAAAAAAAGAGAGAGAGAGAGAGAGAGAAAGCGAAAATTCAGTTAATACACTCCTAGACAAAAAAACGCGGTCAAAAAAATTGTGATCAAATTCAATCCTAAAAACTTTTTGTTTTTTGACCGATTTTATTATTTTATATGGCGATTGCAAAAAGATTTTATAGAATTAGATGTTATACAGAAGAGAGCCAAATGTTGTATTTTGCCAAAACTTTTAATTATCCTGTGGAATAATTTAACGTCACAATTTTTTAACAGTGTATTAGATTGTAAAGCCCCATTTTTTCTTAACATTTTCTTTTTTATTTTTACCAGTATCTCTATTCTAAAAGAAAATTTAGATTAGAAGGATGAATTATCTCAGCAACCGTCAATTAAAAATGAACCAAATATTGTGCCAAGAGGTAACTAAACATAAAGAACTTAAAATTGTATTTGCAAGATTGGCAAGTTTGTATTTTTCTCGGTAGGTTAGGAAATTTTAAAATTTTAAATGGAATACCTTATTTTTATTATTGTAATCAATTTTTTGAATCAACTTTATTATGACCTAATATCGTCTTTTTACTTCTTGTCACGTTCGGAGTTATGGCATCATGCTTTTGTTGATTATAATACAAAAACGGCTAGGTATGGATAATTATCTAAAAAACGTTTCAACCAATATTTGTCAAAATTAGTACAGGGGTGAAACAGAACTTTCTAAATTCATGAATAGCACTTTTGCGACGTTTTCAAGATTAAAAGAAGAAGTAAAGAAAAGGAAATAGATAAATTTAATTATGAAACATGCTAAATGTAAAATGTACAGTTACTTCCCTGTATTAATTTTGACGAATTTCGGTCGGATCGTTTTTGGGATAATTTACCATACCTGGCCGTTTCTGTATTTAAGCTTCATGCCATATCTTCGAAACTGACAGAATTAACGATATATATTAGGAATCAAAACGATATTATTAGGTCATAATAAAGTTGATACAAGCAATTGATTACAATAATAAATAGTAATTTTAAATTTTGAAATTCCCCAACCTACAGAGAAAATTATAAACTTGGCAACCTTGCAAATACAATTTTTTAGTTCTTCATGTTTAGTTCGCTTTTGGCACAATATTTGGTTTATTTATATTTTTACGGTTGCTGAGATAATTGACCGTTCCGGTTTTTTCTACTAACCCTGTATCGGGACTGTCACCGTTATTAGGCTCTATGTGCCGAAGCGACGTCCCGAGTTCACAGCGAAAAGTTCCGATTTACGATATGAAACAATATGGTATTATTAAATTGTGTATGAACCCCGCTTTCTACTATTACTTTTTAAAAACATTAACCATTTATACCAAAAATTAGAATTTATTAAAATATGTAAATACCCATTTTCAATTCCTTTACATAATGCCAGTTTAGAGAGAATTTTTAAGCATTGGCAGCGGACCGACGAATGGAATCGCATGTTGGCAGAATCAATTGGAGCAATTTTGCTATATCAATATTATTTTAAAATGCTGCTACATTTTATAAATATATTCAAACACAAAAGATATTGTCCACCGTCAGCTCCCCGGCAAACTTAAACATTTTAGAAATTAAGGTGTCCCGACATTGCCTAAAGAATTTATGGCAACCCTAATCGGGTGTCAAGTTATAATTTTACTTCCTTCTTAAAATTTTATTAAAAAATAAATAAAATATTGTTTTTTTTTCTAGGTTGGTTTCGTAGTTTCAGTTATCAGATTTTGTTATTTTTGTTATCTTTTAAGATATATAGGGTCAAAGAATTACCCTGCAAATTATATCCCCAGTAAAAAGATATTTTAAAGTAATTTATAAAAATAATACATTTGCCATAGTTATTTTATTTAGTTTTAAGAATATGACCATCCAAATCTTGAGATTTCCCATTATGTTCGCAATATGGCGTATATTACGACCATCATAATTAAATTGCATTGTTTACTATTAAAAAAATCTATTTTGTTTTAGAATGGAGATAGTAATATATATATAAAAAAATATATTAGGAAAAGATAAGGTTTTGAAATACAATACACTGGTAAAAAATTTGACGGTAAATTTTTCTACAAGGTGTTTGAAAATTCGGGTCAAAAAGCAACATTTAACTGTCCCCTGTATAACACTATAACACCTAATTCCATACATTTTTTGCAATCCCCATAATAAATAGTAATACTAATAAACGAAGCTACAACTTGGCCAAAAATAATGAAAATCTGTTAAAAAATCAAAAAGTTATTTAAGATTAAATTTGAATAAAATTTTGTTTGGTCGGTTTTTTTTGTCCGGGAGTGTATAATTTTCACTCTAAACATATTCATAATTTAGAAATCAGATAAACTTGAAGCTGTTTATATAACAATATTCTACATAAATCGCATTAAAATAGTTTGGCTGTAAATACGGAATAATTACAGCTTTATCCTTTTGGTCATTAATTGTACAAATGAGATTCTAAATCTCATTGAGTAATTTGCTATTATTTACGTTTATCTTTAATTACCGCGGTAATTATTTAATACCTTTAAAAGTTTTAATATTTACGCAAACGTTGAAAGTGGTGGGGTGGGCAAAATATAGTTTATGTAAATTTTGTTTTCTTAAACTCTATGCCGTATTTATATTTTCAATATTTTAGACCAACCAAAATATATACAAAAAATGAAATTGTTGTATTGCAAACTTTTATTTTAATTCTAACATGCGCAGCAGAGGGCCTTCGGTACAACCATTATATTATATACTAGCCGACCCGTAACACTATTTTTATAAAAGAAAATGGATTGGCGAAAATTGAACCCAGGCCGCGCGCGTGGCAGGCGAGCATTCTAAACCACTCAACCACCGCACCGATTGGTTATAGTTCAGAGACAAATTATATATTTCCGCTGAGTTAATGTACATATGCCATTATTTTTTATTTTTTTCTGTTATATAACTAACTAGTTATAACTTACCAAAACTAAGTTTTGGTCCTTTTTTGATTTAAATATTTTAAAATTTTCAGTAAATTTGAGTTTGGTCTTGACATCTTTCGAATTAATCACCTGTCTCCCGTATGCCCAAACTATTTACTTTTTTATTTCTTGTATTCCTAAAATGTTGACAAATAACTTATAAAAAAATGGATTTCGGATATTCGTTTTTATCTATACACTTTATGTAATGTGCTTGTTTCTTCATCTGTGTTGTAGTTTACTCTCCTGAAGAAGCTGTTAACCAATGGCGAAATATAGAGTATATTAAGAAAAAATAGTTTTTAGTCATACAGATCGCACACCCGATAAGTTTTTTCTTTAATATATATATATATATATATATATATATATATATATATATATATATATATATATATATATATATATATATATATATATATATATATTATTAGTTAAAACTTGTTTTCTGAACCCTCTAATTAGAACCAAAAATCCGAAGAATATATACTAATTATATATATATATATATATATATATATATATATATATATATATATATATATATATATATATATATATATATATATATATATATATATATATTTACAGCTATAGTTAAGTCCCTCCGTGGACACACTGTATATACGATTCATTTTCAATAATTTTGGAGTGCAGGGATAGCCCAAGAGAAAAGAAAAATATGCGTTGGCGATGCTTTTTACGAAAAGTTTTTTTTTTGTTTTATTTTTAGCTCTTGAACCTTATAGGGTACGATTTTTATTTGTGGTCAGTAAAGGAACGCCCCCAGTAAAAAATGTGTAAATTTAAAGTTTTTTCTGAAACCTTTCGTTTATATTTTGTAATATTTAGCTACTTTTTTATGCATATTTGCATGCATCTTTTAAGCGTTTTATGTATGTGGTGTCTAACTTTGTAGAAAACGTAACCACTTTAAACTTACTCTTGAACAAGTTTCATATCTTAACCACATTTGACCATTATGTAAATGACACCTAACCCATTTTAGGGCTTACTAGCGTTTATACATACTGTCCTACATGACAATAATTTTCCTTTTAATTTAAATGTGTCAAGTTCAAATGAAACGTTTCGTAATAACAAGTTGAAGTGGCTCTTAAAGTTGCTTCTGAAAGTGTGTGTTGGTAACAGTTTAATAGCCTTGGCGCCCGCACATACGACAAAACAGTGCGACCCCTTAATTAGTTTGAAAGTAATTACGTAGCTTCACGCTTACCCGCACTCTCCACGCGACTAACTTATCCCGATCTCGATTTGGACGTATATGTCCTGAACATTAATAAAGCCCAATGTTTTACTAAACAGCTTTCTTCTTAAACTAGCATGTGTTAATACCCAATTTAAAAATCATTTAAATTATGAATTATTTAAAGAAACATACAGTGCATTCCAATTAAACCAAGCCATCCCGTATTATTCCGTTAATTGCTCACCTTTAGAAAATCATAAAAACATTGTGCCAAGTGTTACAGTCACAAAACCATAAGACCTCTAGACACAATGTTTCAAAATTGCATGTTAAAAATTGTGGTAAAATTGTCCGACAAAAAAACGCGTTTGCCCAGTCCGACTCCCGAAACATTTGACATTTACAGACTGGGTTAAAGCGATATGAATATTCGTGGAAGACTCGTGAAAACGAAACCTCTTAAAAAGGTTTTAAAAGTATTATTATCATGAAGTCAATTTCATTACTGGCCCAGGGACTGTTAATTTAGGATCTAATATTAACTTTTTGTCACAAAAACACTGCCAATGAATAAAAGATTTGATTTTCTTGGGTTTCACCAATATTATAGTAGGAAAGTCGATTTTCTGCAAAAAATAGTTAAGTCTCTCAAAAATTTGGTTGACGGCTTAAACGATCCGAAGTGACATTTAGAAAACGACATATTTTTTTTTTATTTTGTTCTGCAAAAATAATTATTAACAAAGATCATGAATAAATATAGCCTTCTAAACGAGCAGGAAAATTTTAGTAAAAAAGTTCCTAAATCCCAGAATTTTTGCTCAATATTTATAATATCTATTTAACAAATAAAATCTGCTTTTACGCGGAGGTTTCGGCATGCTCGAACCGCCACTGTAGTAAGCATAGGTTTTAAATATTTTTTAAGCAATCATATATTAATTTAAAAATTTAAAAATATTTTAGTGTTATTTAGACCTTTCAAAGAATATGGCTTTGCCATAATAAAAGTTGTATCAATATTTTTAAAAAGTTATTTATTGTAAAAAATTATCTTTTTTACGGGTTTCGATTGTTATAAAAGGCGGTTTAAAAGTGTAAATAACACCGGCCCACAAAAAAATAGGTGATTTGTGCTGAGTGTCGGACCCACCTAGTTAGGCGTATTTTTCCCGCTAAACACGAATCTGAAATCAAAACTGGAAGTCAAACTGCAAAAGCCGAATTGCGGGGGCCAGGGAGCACTAGCAATTTTTTTAATTCTTGAAAGAAGGGTTATGCAGCACCTTATTGTAAAGGCGCTTGAATCCTCTATTTAACGCCGCTTTGTTTTTAAAAATCAGCCCAGCGGTTCCAGAATTACAACCATTTGAAATTTGGCTAGCTACTATACATAGAGTCCGGTTTTAATGGTATTGGCTTGTAAGTCTGGAACGGCTGTGCCGATTTTTGACAACAAAGTGGCGTTTAATAGAGTATCAACGGGCCTTTAAAATGAGGTTCTACCTAACCCCCTTTCAATTAAAAAAAATTGCTAGTGGCCCTCTGGCCCCTGCAAGTCGGTTTCTTACAGTTCGACTTCAGATTCGTGTTCAGCGGGAAAAAATACGCCTGACTAGGTGGGTCCAACACCCAGCACACACTACTTTTTTTGTGGGCCTGTGTAATTGATCTATAAATTAGTTGAGGAACTTCGTAAAATTCTTCTTCCTTTTTTTTAAGTTAAATGTCTTGTTATTTACAATTTCTTTAGGTTAACTTTATTTAAACCAAATCTCATTTTTTGTTAACTTAAATAAAAATAAAAAATTTATCTTTTTCTAGATACCATTTTGGATCGGTTAACGAAAATTCTTTGCACGAATTCAACTTCTCGACTAGACTACAGATGGTAATAAAATTAAAACCGCTGTTTTTTTAACATTCCCATTATTATTTAAACGTATTCCTATACTAATAGACAATTTGTGGTATTTGCTGGATATACAGTGCATTTTTTTAATGACCCTCTTCCTTTTATTTTTTAAACTTATTAATTTTAAAAGTATAATTTTGGGGTATAAAATAGATGCACAAAATTGTATATTTCAAAGTGTAACTGACAGATGAAAACTTCAAGATGGCAGCTGGGCGCCATCTTGGATAAAAAAGTTAAACGGAAAGGGTGGTCTTGTAGGACACCAGCTTCTGGCAAGTGCTTTATAACCCTCAGTCAATTGACTGGCCATATTTCCGAGACCAAGAAAGTTGAGTCTTAATGTGGTATTTTCTTAAAGCTCTTTCAAAGTTCTTTTAAATGGTGATCCTGATGATAACATACAGGGTAGAAAAAAAAGTACATATTTTTTTAATGAGGCACCCTAGTACATTATATTTTTAATAAAAAGATCTTTATAAGAGCTTTTAGAAAATACCACATTTAGTACATCTAACTTTATTGGTTTTGGAAATATGGCCATCCCAATCAGGTATTTAGGTAATATTTAAAGTACCGCCATTTTGTATTAGGTCAAAAATATTAACTTTATATTCTAGGGTACAAAGTACTCTTCAGGAGCTTTAAAATGGTGTGCCATAGGACCACCCTTTTCATTTAACTTTTTCTTTCTAAGATGGCGCCCAGCCATCTTGAGAGTTTTACTCTGAAATATACTATTTATGCATCTATTTTATATCCCAAAACTATACTTTTTTTATTGATTTTTTCAAAAAAGAAAGGAGGGGGCAATAAAGTAATGCACTGTAATATAGCAGGAAGTCCAATGTTATTTATCTTTTCTAGCACGTAACATCTGCATTGTCTGATTAGCCCGAGTCCTCAATAATTACAGAGAAAAAGGAGAGCAAGCAAAATTACTGCAATGACGGCATCGGACCGTTTCTGTAAAATTTAAATAAACATGCAACGGCTGACGGGAATGGTGGTTTGCTTTTGGTAGAATGTATACCGTTTATTTTAAATAATTAGGTTTGGTTTTTATAAATATTTAAAAGGTCTTTGGGTTGTTAAAGATAGCTGAAATTAAAAGAAAAAAAAGACATAAAGTCAAATACGTGGTTGGAACAGACATTTTTTTGATATACCCATTCTGTATAGTTATAAAATGTTTTTATATTTTATATATATACACGGTGTTACAAATTCACATTAGGATTTTAGAAACGCTAAGAGGCTAAGAAATATATGGTTGCTTAAATGCGAAAAAAGTTGTGCATACTTAATAATTAACTATATTAACTTTTTTGTCCATGTTTAAAAATTCTAATATTTTTTGTAATATTTATCTATTTTAAATAATAGGTTTTTACTTCCTTAATAATTGTAATCTGCAATAAGCAGAGCACTTTAAAAGTATTTAACGACAATAACAGAAAAATCCACATTAGGTACGTCTGATGTACAAGGTATTCCATTTAAATGGAAAAATTACATATTTTTTTACTTTCCCCATACTTTTTAATAAATTTAAGATAACCAATCGATGTACTTTAACTCGGAGAATTTAAAAATCGTAATAAAAAAACAATTGCATAAAAAACAAAAGAATTACGCCATCAATGTTGCATTTTTTAAATATAATTATATTTTGAATTATTTGCTAAATTCTAAATATTTTTTTAATTTAATTTTTTTAACTTTGTTTTTAAGGTTATCGACGCTTAAAGAGTCATATTTTCGGCTGATATTATTTAATTAAATATATCAATGCACAATAAAGGTAATACTGGTGATTACCTATTACTTCAAACTCATTTAAATATTTACAAATTTTAATACTAGTTTTTTAAAATAAATTATTCGTTTGATGAAAAACTGCAGATAGTAACGCTATATTACAAGTGTAAAAAAGTGCCAGAGCAAAAAAGATTCGTTGATAATTTTTAAAGAAATAAAAAAAATCACTTTGAAGTATTAAGTAATCACCTGCATTACCTGAATTTTATATTGAAATATTTAATTTAATAAGCCAAAAATGTGATCCTTTAAGTATCAACAACTCAAAAACAGTAAAAGATAAACATTAAGTTCCCTCAATAAAAACCACTTAGAATTGACCATAGAATTCAAAAATATAATAATAATAAATAGGGTGTTCTATTTAAAAAATACAATATTTATTAAAGATATGTTCTGTAGTTTGGCGGATTCATTTAATGGATGGTATTTATTTGGGTACACGCCAAAATTAAATTAAAAGTACTAAAAACCAAAAAAAAAAAATTAAACAAGTAAAAGATAATTAAAAATCGACGTTTCGGTGGCAAATCTGCCACCGTTGTCAACACAAATCGATAAAAATAATAAAAATAAAAACTTACTATTATTTAGGTTTTAAAATTCAAAATCTTTTGTTTTTTCTCGGATATTCTGAAAACTTTTACATGTTTTGATATTTAATGTCAAAGTTTTCAGAATATCCGAGAAAACATAAAAATCTTGAATTTTAAAACCTAAATAATAGTAAGTTTTATTTTTATTATTTTATTCCATTTGTCTTGACAGCGGTGGCAGATTTGCCACCGAAACGTCGATTTTTAATTATCTTTTACTTGTTTAAAATTTTTTTTGGTTATTAGTACTTTTAATTTGATTTTGGCGTGTACCAAATAAATACCATCCATACCAATATTTATGGCGTAAGTATTTTGTTTTTCATGCAATTAATTTTTTAATACAATTTTTTAATTCTCCGAGCTAAAATACATTGATTAGCTATCTCGAGTTTCTTTAAAAATATCGGGAAAGTAAAAAAATATGCCATTTTTTCTCTTAAATGAAATACCCTGTACACATAATTTAAACCCATAACACCAGGATCAAAAAGCACTTCCAACAGAACTAAGTAACTTGTCAATCACTTAGCCATATTACCATATTTCAAGGACAATTAAACTGCCATACGCATAATAATTCAGTTATCAAAGTGACTGTTTCATATTAAATAGAAGCTTTTTTTAATATGGAGTTATAGATGCAATAATTGTTGCATGGGAACCAAGAGTTAACTTATGAAACACGTCACTTTGAATTACAAAAAAACAATAAAAAGCCGTAAATTAAATAAATAATAACAATAGTTATTTGTTAGGGATTTGTTTTAATTGAAATTAATAAAAAATAAGTAAGTTATTTTTTTATTATTTTAGGAACAGTGTAATTTTGCGCTTGGACAAATAACAGTTTATTGTTCCATTTACTGTTTTATTTTTCAAAATAATTATGTTAACTTAAACATTCGTAGGCATTTTCGGTAGAAGGTTTAGACATTTTTTTAGTAAAATTAAAAATTTTAAACTTTTGCTTTCTAATTTATAATTTTTGGCTTTACTAAAGTAGTTCTTTCTTTAAGGGAAACCTAACACAAATTTATAGTTAAGTCTTTTGTTTAGAAAAAAATGATGGTTAGTTCTGGTTAGTAAAATAGTTTAAAAACGGTTGAACTTATACTCTGTTCACTATAAATTGAGAAAAACATCTGAACAAAAAATGTATTACATTGGTTTAAAAAGTCAGTAACTCTAGTTACCACAATAAAAATGTATTTGTTTTATTGGTTTAAAACTACAATAACCGGAGTTACTTAATGGATTTTCATTATCAATTTATGGTGGCCAAAGTATAGGTAGAGAACACTTAACATAAAATATGTTTCGAATTTTACGAGGAATCTAAAAAATTAATAATATATAGGGTGTCCCATTTAAAACAAACAAGAAAGCCTTACACAGTATAAAACAAGCTGACGATACCTTCCGGTATAACCGGAAGTGGTGGAACTGTCAAAATATTTAAGTTGTATGTTTGCCACTAACCATTATATTATTCCAAATTTTCAAAGCCTATTATCAAAAAAATCGATCGAAGCAGTGAGACAACCTGAATTACTTTCGTTTCAACCAATTTGTATCCCACGTTTCTCTACCTTTGCATTTTGTACGTTAAACATTTTCGTCCAAAAGGAAATATTTCATTATTTGACATAATATAAGCGAAAATTGTTCTTTATTTAACAGCATGACATTTATGGAAAGCAGGATAAGACAAACTCGTTTCATTGCTAGAGTTTTCACAGTCTCAGGTGGAAAGGCATAATATAGGAGTTGAATTTCGCGAGATAGCGAATGTTATTTTACAGAAAGTGGCAGTTTAATCGTCAGATGAAAAGCCCCGGGTGCAGAAACCACGATTAACAAGTAATTTTACATTTTGTAAGCGCTGTCTGGAGAGCTCCAAGCTTCAATAAATAATTAATATCCTTTTGGTATTACAGAAATGAGCTGTATGGGATAACGCAAAAGGTCTATTAGAAAACATGTTAAGTTTTTTTTAATGTATAGTACAGCTGGAATCTCAGAAACCGCGGCAACGCGCTGCAACTACAGAGGTGGTTAAATGAAGAAAGAATTGTCGAGTCAGTTAAGACTTCGATGAAAGTCCTTAATATCAGCATCGGTTTTGATTTTTTTTTACTTTTGTTTTTATATTGCCTAAAATAAAAAACTTTTAGAGGAAAATAATTATTTGTATTGTTAAGACAATATACATATACAGTGAGAATACTAAAGGCCCTCCCCCCAGTGCCATTTTCTTTTAAATGGGACAAGATATCAAGATCGGGTAATATATGGTTAACAGGGTGTCACTTAAACTACTTTTTGGCATAAAATTATTGTATGACACGTTACCCACTACCAAGCGGGAATTAACAATTTTTTTCAAATAGAAAAAGGGGTCAAGTAGCACATCACTTTGCTTTGGATTCTTTTTAAACGTAACTTCGTTTTTTAAAATCGGTCTAGCCATTCCAGACTTAAAACCGACAGAAATAGTTTTTGTAAAAAATAGTTATAGCCTAGCCCTTTTACCCAAATTTTATTCAACTTTGATATCTTGTCCCATTTAAAAGTTATGGAAAAGAGAACTTTTAAAAACAGTTGTAACTCTCAAACAAATAAGTCGATTTTTAAAAATAGAACAGTAATAAATATAAAATCAAAAGGCCTTTTAAATGAGGTGCTACATGCCCCCCTTACATTCAAAAAAGGTTGGTAGTGCCCTTTGGCACTAGGCCACGTATACGAAATCATTTTTATATCTAAAATAAGCTTTCACCCAAATTTTACTTGACGATTTCTTGTCCCATTTAAAAGATAAAGCGAAGGAGGACTTTTAATATCCTAACTGATTATTATTTATACAGGGTTTGCAAAACCTCTTCCGAAAAACTTTGGGGGATATTTTTTCATTAGAAAGTAAGACAAAATCTTTATATGAACATATGTCCTAAAAGTCCTACGTTCGAAACTACGGGGTGTTGAAATTAAAAAAATATATATTTTTATAACTTTTATAAGAGTTCAGATAATTTAAATAAATTTAAAGGAGGTCTACTAGCCAGAAAAAAAATGACGTACAAAAAAATTGTTTTAGCAGTGTCGTTCGTAAGGTATATACAGCAAATATTTTTTCCGAAAATAATTGTTTACTGCATCTCTTTAAAATACAATATTCCCTATTAAATTTTTGATTAGTATTAAACAATTTTAATCTGTTATTTTTTTGTTTTTAATGTAAGGTTTTTGCGTAAATAAATTCCAATCATTTTCTTGGCATGGTCATTAAATATCAAGTATACATTAAATATAACCACCTTTTTTAGATATTATTTAAATTTAAATTAATTTCCTATGCAAAATAATGGTTAATACATCAATTTTTTAATTTTTAATTTGGGTAATAATTGGTCAAGCTAATTAAGTAATTTTAACGTGACTTCCATTTTATTATATCTACTTAATAAAAACGCAATTGAAGCAATCCGGGAAATTATTGTTATTTCCGTACGCGAAAAATATAGATCAAGTAAAAAAGTCAAAAGATAAAATTTTATTTATTTATTTTTTTAAGAAAACGCTATGGCGTAGCAATTTTTTTTTAAATTTTGCAGTAAATCCCTTACGGATAATACAGATGAAAAGAGGGCACATGGCAGTCAACATGTTTTTAAACACTATTGTTCTTTATAAATTTTACACACACTCTGTCCTTCCAAAATTAGAACGTTTTGAACCTATGTTTATATGAAGTGCTTTTTTATTTTTCGTTGAAAAATTACCCCTTAAAGTTTGTCAAAAAGTTGGTGGACACACTGTATAAATACAATTTATATCGTTTAAAAAATACAAGTAGTTATTTCCCTCATCCAAGAGGTTTTCGATTATTGAAAATAACTTTTGCGTTTTTCTCGTTTCTATAAATATTAAATTATTTTTAGTATAGCCAATGGGAAGCAAGTTACTCTTGTCCATAATACATAATTCTCCAGGAGTTTTTTTTTGAGAGATAAATGAAGTTTGACGTAATGAACCTAAAAACACAAAATACTTACAATATGGCAAACAAAAGTGCCGCCATTTTGCGAAAAACTTTTGGGCTTGTATTTCCGTAACCTTGCACTTGAGGCTCACAATTATGAGGACCTTTATTATAGATAATTTAATTTTATATCTTTTTGTTTTACAATTTTTTGTATCACTTACCTTTACGATTTATAAAATTATTAATGTTTGTTTATTGACTTTTTACCGATAACTCTTCTAATAATTGTTTAAACAATAAATTGCTAATTTTTAATCTTTTGAACCAATAACAACTTTCATTTTAAACTTTTTTCTTAAAAATTAATATTTTGACGTCATTACGTGGTAACATTAAAAGTCCTGTGACACTAGCATGTCGGAAACACGTCATCCAATATCTGGCCAGGTGCTAATATGGTTTTTATTCTCGAATTACGCTATGCATACTTTGTTCTTATTAACCTTGTACGGTAGTGCAACATTGAATGCATTGTAACTTCGAAAATAATTTCGTAAAAAAACAGTTTAAATTAAAAGTTGTAGAAAAAGGACAGAAAGTCTAATTATCTTTAAAAAGATCCTTATAATTATGGGCCTTAAGTGCATAGTTACGGAGAT
The DNA here is from genome assembly GCA_014170235.1 of Listronotus bonariensis. Taxonomy (NCBI): domain Eukaryota; kingdom Metazoa; phylum Arthropoda; class Insecta; order Coleoptera; family Curculionidae; genus Listronotus; species Listronotus bonariensis. The sequence continues at coordinate 45,985 of JACEGR010001250.1, forward strand.
ACACGCCAAACCGGTTTTTGGCAAAATGGCGTCATACTTCATTTATCTGTGAAAAATACCTCCTAGAGAATTTTGCAAGAAAAATCCTCTAGTTCCTGTACTATTTAAAATATTTTTTTATAGGATTTGATTAATAAGAAACACGTTAAATTAAAAATAAATATTAATTTTATTTTAATTTATTTTTATTTTGCTCTCAGCGATACAACAACAACAAAACGAAGTAAAAACTTCTAAAACTGTAGCCTATTATGTGGCAAAATTTTATTGTTAAATAACTAACTCTTCGATGCCAGTTAATTTTTTAAAAATCAATTAATCCATTACTTTTTTTAATAACCATAGCTTATATAATATTTTTTTTAAATAAAATAGGATACATTTAAGGATTTTTAAAAATATATACATGGTATTTTATTTAAATAACAAAATTGGCTATGACTTTTTGCGAAAAACTGCATCTTGATCGTTTTATTTGTTTTAAAATGCGCTATTAAAATAGGTCAAAATAAGTATAGTCGGACACCCTATGATTAGGCTAAAATAAGTGTTTGCAATACTCAATTTACATATATTTTTCTATACTTTGGCTACTATAAGTTGATAATAAATACTTAGGAAGTAACTCCGGTTACAGTAGTTTTAAACAAATAAAATACATTTTTTATTGTGGTAACTAGGATTACTGAATTTTTAAACCCTTAAAATACATTTTTTGTTCAGGTGTTTTTCTCAATTTATAGTGAACAAGTATAAATGCTACTAAAATATTTAACGACTATCCTATTACTCACATTTTTAGTTCCGATATGCTATTTACTCAAGAGGTTATCCTAAAAATTAAAAATTCAGATCTGTTGTACTTTCGCCCAATTTAGTATCATTTATGGGCACAAAACAAGAAAACTTCTAAATATTAAACAGGGTGTTTTCTAATTGCTGAATGTTGAACCATATGGAAAACTTTTTATTTCTAATTTCTCAAACAAAAATATTTTTAATAAAAATCTTTGCATACAGCGAAACTCACAAAACACTGATCAAAATTTAAATAAACCATAGCGTATACGAGGTAGGTGCAAATTAACGAATATGGTACAAGAGGCAACTACCCTTATTATTGAACTTGGAGAAACTGGAAGAAAAACTTCCTGTTCCAACTTACCCCGTATAGAGATTAGATCAAACTAAACTAACTGGTAAGTTATTGTTATTACCCTTAAATTTTGAAAACATGTCAAAGCTTTGTTAGTCTTAAAGCATTTAGATCAATACGAAAGACAAACATACATTTTTGGTTTAATAAGGCCAAAACTAAAAAGCCCTATAAGATTTATGTTCTACGTCATTTTTGCCTTAGAAAAAACAGCTTAACTTAAAAAAAAACATAAATTTATTTTGATGATTTTCGATTACTTTGTTTAAAAATTAAACTTTATTGGAATAATGGTAATAAGAAAAAAGTTTATAGCAATTAAAAATAATATTTTTGCATTATTCTAAATAAATACAAACATATGTTCATAAATTTAAAAATACAAAGACGTTTTTTATAAGGCAAAAGACATTTTTTTTTATTTAAAGGGAATAGAGATAATATAGGGCAGTTAACTCAGTTCGATCTAATCTCTATACGGGGTAAGTTAAAAAGTATGTTTTTCTTTCAATTTTTTAATAGGAGGCTTTGCTTTTAAAAAATGACATAACTTTTAATTCTAAACAAGTTTTTTAAATAAAATTTTTCTCCAAGTTCAATAATAAGGGTAGTTTTCTCTTGTGTCATATTCGTTAATTTGCACCTACCTCGTATACGTTATGATTTATTTAAATTTTGATCAGTGTTTTGTGAGTTTCGGCGTATGCAGAGATTTTGATCAAAAATAAAAAAATTTGAGACATCAAAAATAAAGGTTTAACATTTCTGGCAGTCACTGTACCAGCTTTAATATTTAATTTACCAAGAAACGTTCCATTTAAACCAGGTTTTTAAAATTAATAAAAATCGACATAGACTTACTGTGGCCGCATGTTATTACCACTTCCCGTAAACTATTTAAGTTAATATTATGTCTCTTATTTTATTGTTTAGGTATAAACTAGTGCTAGTTTTACTAAACAAAACACCTAAACTTTAAAAATTAACCCAAAACCCAATTATTTTATTACTGGTAAAAGCGAAAGTAGCACTAAAAAATCAAAACACCGGGTAAAAACAAACCAGCAGACACGCAGGCAGTTGAATATTTTAGGTTTTTAATAATGTTTTTATTTTTTTTTATATTTAAATACCTGCTGTATTTAATTTTTTTTATATATCTTCACAAGTTTTGGTATACTAATTTTTGTTAATATCTAAATTAAAATTAATTAAAAATTAATAGCAGATTTCCATTTCTCATCTTTTAAAACTTCTTTTAGCCAAACATTTTAATAATACACTTATTATTAACAAAATAATTTATAAAAAATATAACCAAAATAATTTTTTAACACCCTGTATCTCTGAAATTATCCAGTTTTGGTCTAAGGTAGATGGGTCAGATCGTTATGTTTTAACCTCAGGAATCTGTGGTAGCTTCTTTTCCGCATCTTTAATTTACCTCTATTTATACACGACATATATCTTCGTTTCTGTACAAGAAACAAAAATAAAATTTTAATGAAAAATGTTTTTTAAATACACTTATTTTATGTACAGTAATTTTTAATATACAAGGTGTCTTAAAAAAGAATTTATATTGGCAGGTAGGTTTTTTAAAATTAAACAGCCTGTATATTTTAACAAATATAAACTCTTCATTTAATTCTACATTAAAAATGTATGTCACACTATACGTAAATTATTGCAGTTCTTAAGATATCAACAGCATGTTAATTTACTAATTAACGGAAAAAAATTAAAAATATATATATTTTCTTATTATGATTATTATTCTTACTATGAAATTACCACAAGTGTGTTGAAAATTAACCAAAAGAAAACGTGTTTATTTTTTAAACACCTCCTTTGTTTTTGGTTATTTAAAAACATTGCCCTTCTTCTTCGCAGTCGGGCAATTTAAACTTTAAAATAACGTGAAACAAAAACTCGTGCTTTGGAATCAGTAATTTTTAACAAACTTGCGGTAATACCCCTGAAAATACGTATTATAACAATATATTAAAGGTACAAAATTAATTATGTGAAATTTGAAGTTTAAAACTAGTCTTCACTTATATGTAAAACCACAATTAAGACTCGTTTTCATGCGATCATAATAATGTCATGAAACTTTAAGTCATGACAACATGACATTTTGTGTGTGTGTGTATTCATGTACTTAATGTCACAAGATATGGTTCTTAAAATTAATGTAAAATGTCACAAAAATATTAACATGTATTTGATATCGTGTCGCTAATGCCACAATGTCAAATTGTCGTCATGACAATAAAGTTGCGACATTATCGTCACATGAAGACAAGCCTTTAAGAAAGTTGCTATGGATTCCTTTAAAGTAATTATTAAGCTGGTTTTACTGTTATCAAACTTCTTGTCAAACAAGTTGGACCAAGTTTACCTTAAATAAATTTGATAATGTAAAACAGAAAATTGAATATCAAAAAATTCAAGGTCGCTTTGTCAAATTTCTTTGAAGGATAAGAACTCGTCCTATTTATCGTCAAATATTTGATGCGAAACTATAAAACTACCACCCAATGAATTAAAAATTGACAGTTGGCAACTAGGGCAACTACTTTTCCTTAATTTTATCGTGATTTGTGCGGTGTTTGGTTTTTACTCTTATATTTGCTTCAAAGAAGTTTGTCACATAATTTCTTGTTTTACACTTCTGTCTTCAAACAAATTCTATTTATTATTTGACAAGAAGTGTGATAAGTGTAAAACCAACTTTTAATATTTGTCAATGTAATTCTGTAATATCTACCTTCACTTAGGTGTATGGATATCTGGGATAAAAGTACTCACTTTTTTCTGGAAAAAAGTAATTTCTTAAAAAATTACAATTTAGTTACTTTCAACAGAGATAAAATGATAATTTTTTACCGTCCTGGAAAAATATATATATGTATGTTTTTATCCATCCAATTTACATAGGTAAGAGATATAATCTTATGACAACAGCCCTAAAGTTTCGATAAAAATGTGTTTTTAGGATTTGAAATTGCATTAGTCCTGGTGTATCAAAAACAAAGTTGCGATCAGAAAAACCTGTTTAATTTAACTTAAAATTTAAAAAGAATTTACATAAAAAATATATTTTACTTTATTTGTCACATTTTTTTTAGATTGAATAAAAATAATAAAAGTTTATATTATTTAAACAAATTTGTTTACGTTTCATTTGGTAGCAAATTTCGTATAAGTGAGACAGCACCGATTTGAATTCCAAATTTTCAGAATTACGGATCGGAATAACAAAATGCCCTATTCCAAACAGGATTGTGGTAACTGAATAATCTGTAAATGGTTTATTTTGTGTTTGTGCATGTTGTGATAATTTTATATTTGATATTCAAATAACTAAATCAAAATAAATCCAATAAAAGTCTAATATATACATTATTAGACACATACGTCCCAACTAAACTTAAGCTTTTGTTTAAAGGGTAAATATGAAATATACAGGGTTTTTAAAATTCATTTATTTTTTAAAGTTTTTAAGAACTTTATAAAAGGTGCGCAAAATACACAAATTCCCAAAGCTTAATAAATCGACGCCAATGTAGATGATTTTAGAGATACAGGGTGTTAAAAATTGATTTTGGCATAGGTATATTGCTACAAAATTTGGCTAGAGTTGGTGATTGAAGGTAAAAAATTAGAATCTGGTATTAATTTTATTGTAAAATTTAGAGGGTGCCACCTGTAGTATCTTACACATATTCAAAACGAAATCTTCTTTTTAGGTCCCTCTGTAAGACCTTCCAAATTAAAATTCTTGAACATGTTTTATATAAAAAAGTAAATTTGATAAAAGTAAATTTAAGCTATATAGAGTGTTTTAAAATTAGGGGCTAATTTTTTAAAGTATATATAAGTGGCTTAACTTTTGAACCAGACTAAATTTTTGACACCCTGTATCTACGACATAATTTACTTTGGACTAAGGCAGATTAAGTTAGATCGTCACATTTTAGCTTTAGGAATATGGAAATATTAAAAAAATAAATTCTTAGGGTGCGTCCTGATTTGCACCACGACCTGCAACGCAACCTCGTCGCGAACCACTACAGTTAAAAGCACAGGTACGCATAATTTAATTTGTTTGTAACGCTACAGATGGTTATGTAAAACTGTTACATTGGGGGAGAAGGACATTCTGGACGTAGGAGCGAACGCCGTCGCGAACCAGTGTCACAGCTCGATGTTTGCCCCGATTCAGCTTGTTGGTAAATTATCATCAAAAGAATCGGTTTGCGACGGCGTTCGCTTCGACGTCCAAATAGGTACAGTTGCAGGTCGTTGTATACTAATCTAGACAGGGATGTCGTAGTAGTTTGCGTAGAAATTCAGGTCGTGGTTCGAATCTGGACGCACCTTTAAACTTACTGCGGATGCATTTTATTGCCACTGTTATGTCCACTATTTTATTGTTTTGTAAACGTGTGCCGTTACTATTAAACAGAAAATGGAAAATTTTAAACTAAATGTGGAGCTATTAGAACTATAATAAATATTTTTTTACTGTACACACTAAAAATACCGACTAAAACCCAAAAACAAGAAATGCCCAGTATAAATAAAAAATATTAAAAAACAATAAACCGACTTTAAAAATATAAATTAAACTCACTAAAAATGTAAAAATATTAAATAATTTTTTTAGAAAAATGAAATTGGGTAATAACACTCCGTTAAACTACTAAACTACTAATAACTAAATACACAAAGGATTTTTATTCTTTAATACCATATGTAACCCTTCCACTTTATTTTTCTAAAATAAAATAATTTATCACTTTTACATCTTTGGAGAGTTTTATTTATATTTTTAAAGGCAGTTTAATTTTTTTCTGAATACCTATTTCTTTTAGTCTTTTAAGTTTTTTTATTATAAACATTAAATCACGCGCCATTCACTGAAAAAACAGTACTAGTACATTTTTCTCTCATATAAACTCTTCGCACAAAATGGCAATGCTACACCTAATGAGTTTAAGTTGGGTATAAAAGAAAACTTCCTACCCACAAAAATAAAATACACACACATATTTTTTTACATTACTTTTACTAACTTGATTGTTTAAACATCCAGCATAGGTAGCATATATCTACCAGAGGCAACTTTGCCTGTAAAATAAGTTTAGTACTTTTGTCTTTCGCGATCCTGACTAGGATTGCTTATAGGACCACCGCGAAAATTGACTCTTTCAAATAAAAAAAATTAAAATCGTTTCACAACACGGATGTTTTTATACTTAGTATCGTTAAAAATTTTGGGTTTCTGTGAAAATTCCACACCACCATTTTTTGACGAATTAAATGTGTAATTTTACTAACGGGATCATGAAAATCCAAGTCCACGATTCTTTTTTCTCCTTGGGTACCCTGGAGCGAGTTACAGAGAAAATTCCACACCGTTTTTTGACCAATCAAATGTGTAGTTTTGGTTGCATTACCATTACAACACAAACATTTATCGGAAAGTTGTTTCTCCTGTCTGGGGTACATTGGAGCGAATTATAGTGATTTTTTTTACATTAATCATTGAATTTGTTTTAACGTCATGTGTGGAATTCAAATACATAATTAAAGAAAATGTTATTTTGTACCAGTTGTAGTATTTCGGACATAACATAATATAAAATAATGTAAGGTTTTAAGACCCTAAATGACAATTTTATACAACTACAGTTAGTAAAATAATATCATAAGACTGAAGTACGTACTAGACATAAGTGAGCAGCAAACGAAAGCAAGATATATGTCTAAAAAAATTAAAATAAACTATTTTTACGAACTGTAGTAATATCAGGTAGGTATATATAATATAAAAGAATAAACAATAATAAGCTTTAAAACTAAATGTATTTGCAACTACAATAATTGGTAAAATGGAAAATATTTATTTTATAGTAAAATTTTAAATCTCGTGTCAAAGTTACAAATATTAATTTAAAAGAATATTATTTAACACAAACTTGGTGTGAAATTTTCTTACCCAATACCACACGTGCCTAAATTATTCCGGGAAATGTTTTTCGGCCACGAATATTTTAAGAAAATTCTAATTTTTAAAATATTTGTGGCCTTAAAAAATTTCCGGAAATAAATTTACCACTAGTGGTATTACAAGTAAAGATTTTTTGGCATATTCACAGAATTTCTTTTTATGTCATACTTGTCATTCATATAAATAAATAAATAAAATGTTATATTCTACCAGTTGTAGTATTTAGTACGTACTATAATATTAATGAATATATAGTTTTAAGTCCGTTAATGGTATTTGTGTACAACTACAGTTAGTAAAATAATATCTTAGTATTGGAGTACTAGGAGTAATTAACGAAAGGTAGGCATAAGCCTAAAAAAATCAAAATGTATTTTTTTACTCGACTGTAGTAATATAAATTTAATTAAATATAAAAGAATAAATAATAATATACCCTAAAATTATATACAGGGTGTTCCCTAATTGCAGTAAGAAAATTTAAAGGCGTATTCTTGAGCCATTTTTATTTAAAAAACTTTTTAAATTTTTAAAACACTTTTTAATAAAGTTTGTCAAACTAGATATAAACGTTATTTTATTAAGTATTGGATAATGTTGTTACATAATTGCTTATAAAATGTTATAACACCTAATTTAAAAAAAAATCCCTAATGTTTCTTGTATCGTCCAGGAATATGCAGTTTAGCGGATTTTTTTTTGAAACATTAAACGACGTAAAAATATTTAAAAACAAAAAAACTTTTGGGTGTGTTATTCAGAAAAAATATAAAATTGCAAAAGTTGCAGGAGAAGGCAGTGGCGTACATATTTTGGACAATATTATTAGCTGAAATGCGTCCCACGCTACCGTTGGCTCACTAATTAAAATTATTTTTTTACCGAATAAACTTTCTATTTTAACAATTATTACAGCCAAACTTTTATTTTATATAACTTAAGTCGGATAAAGCATATTTAGTATATCATTAAACACCTGAGTTTCTTTTTAAACTTTATTACCCTGTATTTTTCAAACAAAGCATTTTCGGACCTATGTTTATTTGAACTTTTATGCTTGTGTCAAAGGCACAAAAATGAAATTAAAAAAATAATATTTTAAACCAATTTGATGTAAAAGTTTCTTACCGTATACACAGACATGCTTAAATTATTCCAGAAAATTTTTTTGGCCACTTTGGATTTGAAAAAATTTCGGACATAAATTAAGCACTAGTAAGTGGTATTACAAGAAAAAAATTAAAATCTATATTATTTTAAGTTACTGCTTAATTTGGAAATATTTTAATAAACAATATTTAGTTTAATGTCTTCTTCTAATATGTTTAACAAGGACAAGGACTTAACTATAAATACACTTCGTATAAGTAAGTGGCATATTTAGTACAGAATTTAGCTAAATACTAAAAAATCTAAAGGTCCTTAAAAAGGTTTTTTAGGACCTTATGATAACAACGGTGATATTAGCATGGTAATTTAATGTAAATAAAATAAAATAAAAAATAAATCAATAAAAATGTCTTATTTAGGTAATTTTGGTGTATTATCAAAAACTTTTGCAATATACTGGGTGTCTTTAAAAGATGAAAAAGAATTTAAACAAATTTCTAAAGCTGAAAATATGTCGATCCTATCCAACTTACCCACGTCCGAAAGTGAATAATTTTAAATATACAGGGTGTCAATGTTTTATTCTGTTTTAGTCTTTTTCAAAAAATAGAAATTGTAAATAATACGTATACCTGTGGTTGCCCCCTATATCTTCTTCTCGTTTAGGGTAGAAAAATGAAAGTTGGTATATTGATGTTGGCCATAATTATGTATTGCTTGATCTATTTTGTTATTTTCTTTTACTTTAACCAAAAATTACTGCTGCTTTGGCACCACGGTAAATTTAAGCATATTTCGAAAGAATACAAAATTCTAAATACAACAACACCCCATATGTCATTTTTGACACTTCTGCTTTTAAAAATTTAATTTATAAAATTTTAATGTTAAGACGGGAAATATTTATTCAAGTACCCAGAGAAAAAATATTTGAGCGTCTTTTGCTTTTACGGGTTCTCCATGTAAAGTACAAAAATCTATTTAGGGTCATAACTCCTTTTTTCAAATAGAAAAAGGTACGTCGTTAGCATATCCTTAAAAAGCATTACATTTTAGGCAATTTGGCACCATATACATAATATTTTGAGAAATAAAAAACAAATAATAAAAAATGCTTTATTGGCAAAACGCTTTTCGCGTTTGATTCATATTTACGTGTAAAGCATTTTTTTATTTTAATATTTGTTATTTTTATTATTACTTCTTTTTATTAGCGGTACAATTTTAAAAACATGGTTAAGAAATAAATAAACTTTTTTTTAATGCGTTTTAATGTCTAATTCTATAAATTGGGCCCATTAGGTGCCAAAAATTGTAGGATCAGATAACTAGATTTGCTTTTCCAAGCCGGCTTGTTTTTCTCTTGCCAACCATCCACACACACTACAACAATAAACAATGCTAATGGCGTTATGCAAGGAAATTATTTTCTTATTGCTATTATTTCAAAAAAAATTAAATATTATGTACAATGATTCAATGTAGCTTGTCCACATTTTAAATGTCCAACACTTTATTATTTCTTAACCTACAAAAATTATCCAAAAAAAACTTGTACAGTGAATTATTAGGTTTTTTTTCTGTTAAAATGATTACACAAAACAATTTAATTAACAGAATATATTGACATAACTAACATTTTTTTAAATGGAACGCCCTGTATACTATACCATCATTAAAAAGGTCTTTAAAAGATCTTTACAAAAATACTGCATTTGATATATCTATCTTTAATATTTTCGGAAATATGACCATTTAAATCTGAAAAATATTATATGTCATTTCCACTATTATATACCTACCTACAGTACTAAGCTTAGACTGTAGATATAATCAATATTATATCTATCTGCTTTGTTGTTTACTTTTAGATGAAAAAAAGATATATTTTGACATATTTTACACTAAAAAGGTAGATTTTTAAGGTAACCGAATTTTAAAAATTTACTTTCTCTATGACCAAGTCTAAGGAACAGCATAGAGGGTTTATAATGTGAATGCCTGGATAATTAAAATAATAATAATAAACCTATGTCCTAATGGTGTATCTTTAAAAATACAAGGAACACCTTTAAAAAAAACGTGTTATAGCTTACTGAATTAAGGATGTGATCTGCAAACCGTAGTTCTTGACAAAATCAACAAAACCGAGTATGTATGGGATATTATATTTTAAATAGTGTTCCATCCGACAGACCACACAGGGTTTTTTTCGTATTTTTGTTATTTTGTTTTTCAAGGAAATAAAAGCGTTTTGTTATGACAAATGTGGTCTTTTGAATGGAACACTATCTAAAATATAGAATCCCATACATAACTCGGTTTTATTGACTTTGTCAAAAACTGCAGTTTGCAGATCACCTCCTCAATTATAAATTTATATTTTTATATTTTTTTAGGTTCTATCGACCGTAGACATCTCTTTTTTTCCATCCTAAATAAACTTCTAACTTAAATCACAAGTTTCTACACTACGAACTAACATTACTTGTTATTGCTAATGTTGATATTTAGCAAAGTTAATTGTAGTCATAATTGTGCTATAACAAGCATAAACCACTGTTAATTTAATTAGCTAATTTCTGTTTATTGTTTCAGGTAAGTTTCAACACGGCCACAGGTAATATCCATGTGTTGTTCCTTGGAAATGAAATTTAATTGTTAAAGCAGGTAACAGCACAAGACAGTGCGTAAACAACCTAGTAATTAAGGGTATTTAGAAATAGCAATTTATGTTACAAGTGTTCAAAGTGATCCTTGTTTCACAGATGGAAGTTTAACTGCGCTAGGCTTCAGGCGAGTGTGGCAATTCCATCATTAAAATAAAGACACTCTATGTATGTGTTATATACTATGTTTTCAACAACCGTATATGAATCTCGTTAAATTTACAGTTTGATGTATATGATGTAAATGATACAAGATGTTTTTTTTTTTCATTACTATACACATATATATTTAAAATTTTAATGGTTTATATTTACTTTTTGTAAAAATGGAGAACGTACAATAGTATACAGACTGTACACGAATGGGGTTAAGAACAGGACAAATGGATCAAAAATTTTATTTTTCGAGAAAAGTCATTCGTTATAAAAATGTTGGCTTGTAAAAAAATAGGATTTACGAAAAGAAAATGTTAATTTTGTATACAGGGTTCACAAAAACCTGAACAATATGATTTTTCTCCAAGAGTAAAAAAATTATTTAGAATAATGTTTGTAATTAATAACCACAATAATAGAAAATTTTATCAAACTTTATAATTTGGCGAAAACTCCTTGATCACATTCGTTTACAGCTAAAAAATTGTGTGGTTTAGCAATTTGAAGAAAGCAAGTGTTTTAAAAAATATATATAAAGGTTTTTTTGGTCATTTTATTTAAAAAAAAATTAAATAATTTATTTTTAATAACTTTAAAAAAATATATTATTTTTTTGATTCCTGTGTAAATTATTAAACTTATTTAAAATAATATTTTAAATATATTTTCCAAATGGCATTTTGCTTAAAAACGAAAAATAAAGGTAGTTACTCGTGGAGAAAAATAATGATTTTTAAGTTTTTGCAAATCTTGTATACAAAATCAACATTTTCTCTTCGTGAATTCTAGTCTTTTTACAAGCAAAACTTTTTAATAAGAATTACTTTTTTTGGAAAATTAAATTTTTGGTTTATTTGTCCTCTTGTTAACCCCATCCGTGGACAGTCTGTATATTCATTTTCAAGTTATCTAAAATTAGTAGTAATGATACTTTTTGATAATTTCTTTTAAATTTATAAGTGTACTGTCAAATTTTAAATTAAGTGACACATGACCTTAAAAAAGTACCTAATGGCAAACTCTACGGTGGCTAGATATTTAAATTTAGTTGATGTCGTCTTAGGGCCAGCTGCGCACTAGGTAGCCTGGCTGTAGCTGGTTAGCTGCGAAAGCCTTGTCAAATCCAGAATTAAGTGAATCGCGCAGGCAGCCGTAAAAGAGGTTGAATCCAGTATCGCTTCCTATATCTTTTTTGTTTTTTTTACTCAAATATTAAACAATTATTGCTTCTTTTACCTTTATTTCAGGCATTTACATAAAAAAGACCACACTATGCTAGCTGCGCAATTTGGTAGACATCAACATGCTGCGTCAAATACTGGCTTTCGCAGCTCAGCAGCTACAGCCAGGTTTCCTAGGGTGCCACTAGCCTTAAGGTTACATTACATACATTGCTGTTAAAAAGATTTTCTTTCTTCGGTTTTTTGGCTTGGTTGTTATCAAGCGCCATCCACTAAAATAAATTTTATAGTAAAAATTTTACCCCAGCGGAATAAACAAATGAGAATCAAGATTTTTAGTTACCAAACGTAGGTGCATTAGAATTCAGAGAATTGATGTTTTGTAACCTAAAATACTTCAAAATTGACATTTTTATACCCTAGAATTTCTTTATATGACATTTTTGTACATACAGGGTTTGTATTCGTGTTAAAACTAAGTATGCACTTCATTGTAATTTGTTCTGATTAGTCTTTGAATTTGTAATATGATTTTTGGCGTACAAGAGAGAAAATAATAAATAAATAGGCTTTTTATATTTGTTATTATTACAGCCAAATAAAATATATTACATTTTTTTCAATAGATATTTTTAGTCAACAGATGCAGAATTATAATTAGTATTCTCCACTTCCTTAATGCAATAAAAAATTAGGTGAAATTTCTACAAAACCCTTTTTATTTTTGCATAAACAATGACAAATTGTAACTCGTTTCTCGTATTCTTGCTTTACATTAAATTAAACCCACCTTGCTAAACTCTTTTATCACTATTTTGATCTAAAACCCAAATCTTATTTAAATATACTGATTAAATATGTTTTTTGCTTTGCTTTGTTTTATGCATCCAAAAATAAAATCCTCTTAAAACATACACTTAGACAGCTCAAAAAAAAAGCATCGGAAAATGTTTCCTTTAATCTATGAAAAATTGTATGTAGGGTAACATGATCTTTTTCTTCATAAAAACTATAATTTTTATCACAATAATTATTAGGCTTTTGAGGTTCTGTTTTAGTTTTAGTTGCTGCTACTCTTTGGGTCACATTATTGTAATACATTACGTCTGAAGCTTTGGATGGACATGGATTTTTAAATTATATTTTGTACCTACTCTTTATAATTTTTAAAGCTTTGCATTCTTCTTTTATTGCTTTATGAGGGCTATTATCGTTTTTAAAGCATTTCATTAGATAAATAATTTTTTTCCTAATAGGAAATTTGCTTTATTTTGACAAAAAAAACTATCACATAAAAATTATTTTGACGTAACCAACTAAAATTATTTTTATATGTGTTAGGGTACAACGGCACTTTTTTGGTAATTTTTGTTTTATCTGGTTTGGTAAAGTTGGAAAAAGAAAAAACCTTTCACTGAGGTAATAGTTCTACTATAGTATGCACTAAAACAAAACACTAAGTCAAAGTGTAAAATTGACTTAAAAAAAAGTGATTTTTTTACACATTATGTAGCTCCCTAAAACAAAGTACCTTATTTTTGGGTTAACGATAAAAAACATGTCTTGAAAAAAACTACGTTCTTTTTATAAAGTCAGTAACAATGGTATGTAATATTTGCATTACATGTTACTAATGTTACTAAAATTTTTCTCCCTTAATTTTACATATTTTTCTGGAGAGTATACAGGGTGTTTTCTAACTACGGTTTAAAACTTAAGAGGTTGACTTCTTATGTATTTTTATGAAAAACAGTTCCTATAAACATATTATGTCCGGAATGGCTTCATTTCTGAGAGACAAGACGTCAAAGTTTAAAAAAAAGGTTGATATTTTTTATTCTATCTAGCTTAAAAATATTGGCTTAAGTGGCGTCTCATTATTCAGAAAAAAGTACCCCACTGACCTTTTTATAACGTTTCTATATTTTTTTCCCGATTAAGCAATTTAAAATGCAACAAAAAAATAGTGCCAGTTTAATTTCTTCTAAAAAGTACCTAAAGACTACACGGTAAAAAAAACAAAAATTAAAAATAAACAATCATTTGCCTTAAAATTTATATGCACCTATGTATTTAATCGAAAATCATCATTTTCCTTATTTACTAAGATTAAAATTCTTAATTTTTTAAATTTAGATTTTATTAAATGTTGTTTATGGATACTTTTTAGTATCACCAAACAAAGCGAGAAACGAATAAAATACAAAAGACTTAGTTAAATTTGTAATTACCTAATTAGGTTACATTACTCTATATGCAACTTTTTATCAGGCGTATAGCATATGGCGTTCTTACGTTTCATGTATAACGGCACTTAGGGGATAACAGTCCGGTGATGGCTTAGCGTGTAAGGCGTTAAGTCGTTGAGCGCACAACGGACGTGAGGTGGGTTCGAATCCTGCTGAGGCCAAATACTTATTTATAAGTTGGTCGGAAATTTAGTGGTTAGCTCAACGCCAGACGGACAAAGTGCAAAATGTATCGACGCTGAAGGCCACCAAAGAACCAGGGCGCCGGAACACACTTTGCCGTGTCCCGTGCAACCGTAGACATGCGGACCCCACTCAGTTGGTAGGTTCAGTGCCCCCTGGGTGGGGACGAGGTCTTAAGTTGTCGCTCATAGGACCGTGGTTCGGAACTCACGTTAAGCTGTAGGTCTTGTCTGGCTGAAATCGCCCAGACGTAACAAGACAATAAGCCGAGCGGCTTCAGTATATGGGTTATCCCGGCCCTATTGTAATCTAATCTAATCTAGGGGATAACGGACAATCTACTACCTTAACCTGCCTTACTAGTTTTTCTCTGTAAGTTTTAGCTAAACCAACTTCTTTTATTAATATTCATTAATAAAATAGACTATTAGTACAGGTAATGAAGCAATTCACCTGGCAATTTTTTGGTTCAGCATGGATCGACTTAAAATTTTAACAGAAAATTTAAAATAGCTTAAGGTACAAAACCTATATCGAACTAAAGAGTGTTAAAACCTTGGGGGTGAAAATTTTTTATTACATTTTAACAACAGAAACCGATTGAAAATGTGATTATAAGCAAAGCAAAAAATGTTTTCTATGTTTTTTTCATAAAACTAATACTTTTTAAGTTATTCGCGATTGAAAGAAATAATTTTTCGACAAAAAAACGACGTTTTTAATAAAGTTTTCGCGAATAACTCGAAAGTTAAACATTTAAATAAAAAAGCTGTTTTGCTCTAGAGCAAAATTGTCGGATTTAAAAAGATAAACAAAATTTGTTTTGTGGTGAATGGTTAGCATTTTTCTGAAATGTAAAACCTAATAGATTTAGAGTAAAATAACGGGAAAATGCTGCATATTTTAAAGAAAACTAATTAAATGTTTTTTAAAGTACCCATTGAGGTGTTTCTTTTTAAAAAAGAAGAAGTTTCTAGAATAAAAATTGAGTTAGTTATGATAAAAATAAGGTCAGTATTTAATTTTTTCCCCGAAAAAATCAATTAAGGGCAGTCCCCTAACTACCCCTAAATAAAATTTACGCTTAACCTTTTGCAGTTCACATTATACAGGTATTAGTAATATATTTAGAAAGTATAACCAATTTCAAATGCTTAATTTTAGAAAAAAATTAGGCCTAAAGTAAAAAAACGATTATTTACGTTTTATCTTTTTCACCTTTTTTTTCTAAATAACTCCGAAAATACTGGAGGTAAGAAAAAATGATGGCGTTTTAAATTGCAGGCTTTTAAATGACTAAAATTTTTTTGTGAGTAGGTTTTCTGTATAGTGAATATTTGGCAAGATGTAGCCCCTTAAAATCCTTTATTTACGAACAAGCACCGCCCTTTTTAAGCCCCTTAAACTTTACTCACAGAGCCTTGTAGCTCTTAAAAACCCTTAAAAACATTTTATTATTAGAAATAAAGAAGATACGTTTAAATAAAAACAATTATTTTTCTTCCAAAATTTAAATAGGCCACTTCGGGGCATAAAATCTACATAATATTTTTCAAATTAGGCAATTTAAATTGGTAAAGCTTCTTGAACGTATTACTAATATAATATGTTTTAAAAGAATTGTAAAATATTAAAGGTCAACTTTAATTAGGGGGTAGTTAGGGGTGGTTTGTTTTATTGATTTTTTCGTAGAAAAACTTAGTTACTGACCTTATTTTTATGATAACTCACTCAATTTTTACGCTTAAAACTTTTTTTTAGGTCTGATTATGTACTTTTAAAAAGGTTTAGTAAATTGTTCTCCAAAAATGCAGCATTTTACCGTTATTTGTCTTCTATCTATTAAATTTTGTATTTGACGAAAAAAGCTAACAATTAACACTCCGTATCTCAGCTTGTATTAGGTCGTAAAAAATTATAACAAAATAATTTTATTTGTCTTTTTAAAACCTACAATTTTGCTCTGTACAGTTTTTCTAAGTAAATGTATACTTTTCGAGTTATTCGCGAAAAACCCATTAAACTGACGATTTTTTCGTCGAAAAATTGTTACTTTCAATCGCAAATAACTTAAAAAGTATTAGTGTTATGAAAACAATGTATATAATATGTTTTGCTAAGAATCCCTCGTGTAATTGATTTTGTGGTTAAAATGTTATAAAAAATATCACCTCCTAGGAGGGGGAGGCATCCACCCCTGGGGTTTTGGCGCCCTTCGGTTCGATATAGGTTTTGAACCTTGGGCTATTCCCTACCTTTTGTTAAAATTTTGAGTCAATCCATGCAAGACCAAAGAATTGCCCGGTTTTACCTTTTTAAGAGCTTTATTTCCTGTACTGTATGGAAATTTGGACTTCTACAAAAATGTAACTTAAAAAAAATGTGAGCCATTAAAATATGTTTTTTACTGCTAACTTAAGAAATTGCTATTATTTACTCCATTCCCTTAACGAGAATTAATATTTCTCTCCCTGGGTATATAATGATAAGAAAAAAAGCCCAGATTAATAATGACAAAATTTGACACATGTCAAATTTCAGAAAATTACTAGTGCCAAAATTATAATCGTTAATATATTAACTTTAGCAGTGGAACAAATTCTATATATACCTCGGATAAGAAAGCTAATATTTACCTCGCAAATGCTCGGTAAATAATAGCTCACTTCTCCACTGGGTATACAGGGTGATTCAAAAATCGATCAATTAACTTAAGGGGGTAATTCTACTTGACAGAGTAAGGGTAGAGCTCATATTTTTTTCAAAATGTCATTCGTTTTCGAGTTACAAGCCGTCAAAGTCCAATTTTTATTTTGGTTTTTCGCCATATAAAATTGAACTTTGACCGCTTGTAACTCGAAAACGAATGACATTTTGAAAAAAATTTATAAAGCTCTACCCTTATTTCGTCAATTTGAATCACCCCTTTAAGTTTTGTGATTGATTTTTAAATCACCCTGTATAAAATACTATTTTTAATCTAGGAAATCGTATTAACCTATGAAAAAATTACCCAATAATTTTCAAAAAGACAAATTTAAAGACTTTTCGTGCTCATTATAAAACATAGGTAGTAATTTTATATTTTTAGAACTTTAAATAAATTAAAAATATAAGAGAAGAATATTTTTAACATATTATTTACTATTACTATTGTTTAAAATAAATAAAAATCAAATATTATCCCATATAAACTTTGTATAGTCTTCTCGACTTAATGGCAAATCCACAAAGTGGCTTTAACTATTTATATACACGTTACTATCAATAGTTACATAAAGGCCTATTTTGGGTGGACTTAACTGTAATTAGTTATTAAACTTGAATTTAAGGTCTTTATGAGATAATTTGATCGTAGTTGCAGAAAATCCTTTAATTATAATTTCCAGCATAGTGCCCTTGTTAATGGACGTCATCAAAGCAAATAAGCTTCTTTACGTAACCTGCAGGTCATATTAAATGGCCAAAGTGCTTATTGCTTTACTTGGGACTTTAAAATGAAAATACGATATTGGAGAAATCTTTGAAATATTTTTAGTTTATCTACTGTGTGTCTCATAAATAGGTGTTACAAGAGAACAAATAGATTAAACATTTTTAAATTTTAAATCGGCATTTTGGGAAAAGTGGTTGCATGGTCCATAACTAACAAATATAAAATTTTACTTTGATTGTTATTATACCGGGTGACAACGAAATCACTTTTCAGCATTTTATTCCTTAATTGAAAGAGTGAACCTTTTAAATTTTACGATGTTATAGTGTGTCCTGAGATGTCAATTTAGAAAATAGGATTTTTGCCTATTACTTCCGGTTTAACCGGAAGTGATAACACTTTATATATTTTACATGAAACACTTCGTATATTTTTAAAAATTTAAATTTTACAAATTATTCCTGGCATAAAACATTTTGTATACCCATTACTTTTCTTTTTATTTTTTAAAGAAATGGAATTTGAAAAGATACGAACGACCTCACAATATACAGTTTTATGGATACTATGTCATCGTCTGAAACTTTTGGAAACGTCGTGTTCTCTAAAACTGAAAAAGCTAGGTTATGTGTTAAAGGTTTTATATCAGGAATAGCTTAAAGACTTTAAATCATAAAAAATATATAAGGTGTTTCATTAAAATATTCAGGGTTATCAAATTTAGAAATTTAAATTTCCTTCCAGTCTAACAGAAAGTACTATTACAATGGCCTCTAAAGGTAAAAACTTTTAAAAAAACTATTTTAGGCATAAACATTTTTTGTAATGATTATTAGTTTTCGCATTTTGTGCGGTCGTTTGAACTTTTTTAAACGCCATTTTCTTTAAAACCAGAAGAGTTAGGTTATGGATATATTATGAGTTTTAAATTATAAATTATTTAAGGAATTCAAAACGACCCCCGAACTTAAAGCAGTCGTCGATGGCGCATACTTCCCCTCCCCCACTCCTTTCACTATCCGCCGCTCGCCTCACACCGCAATAATTGACGATCTTGCGCTTCTAGCCAAATTCGTTGGCAAGTCGAATATAACAAATACAGTGCGGTAAAATAAAATTCCGTACCACGGTTCGCCAGTTGGTGACCCCTGCTCTACATCATTTTCTTATAACATTTTGTTTTATCCTTAAAAATAAAAGTACTTTAGTCCATTTTTTATATTTTAAGTTATAGATTGCCCTGTATATTACCAATTGAAGTAAAATTTTGTATTTCGTTGTTTTTGTCCATTTGTCCTATTGCAACACCTATCCTGGGACACACTGTATATAGGGTGATTATTAGCCTTTAGGCACAAATATTATACTATTATTAAAAGACAAACAATAACAAATAATAAAAAATGTATACAGTAATATACTGTTTTTTAGCCAATTTTGAGTCCACAACAATTTTAATAAAATGATTCTAAACAAAAATCTTATTTTAATCGCGTACAAATAAACTCACATACGACCACATTTAATAGCAGAATACTAACAGACACACCAAGCATAATCATCATAATTATTTATTGGTTGTTTAAGGTGCGCGTACATACGTCGGCATCGGACAGACGATACGGATAAAAAAAAATTAGTAAAATTAAATGAAGCACTGCACCCATGTAAAAGCGGTTGGCACCGGATTTAAAATTTGACCATTACCGGTTCATATTTGCGATACAGGGAAAAAATTGCGTTATTTGACAAGAGTTCAAGCCAATTTCTACCGGAAGGTTTTAACCCAGTGGTTTTATACCCTGGGTGAAAAGGCGCTAACTTTTAATATTAACCTATGGTTTACCCATGACTCGAATGTGCGTGTGTGTCATTTAATTTCACAAAAACTATTTTTTCGGTCCGTACCGTCCGCGTCCGTCCAATGCCGACGTATGTTCAAGTCTTTTCTAATTACCTAAGTAACATACTTTTTTAAAATATGGATTCACACACAAACATCAAAAAAATGTTTTATTTAAATCAAACATGTTTTTTTTTTAAATGACATTATTACATACTCTTACTTGAGTCCTTTAACAAGATTTTTTAAAGATTATTTTGTTATTGAAGTCACTGTGGACATGGCATGGCATTAATTATTATAAGATACAAGTAGCTCACTCAGTCAATCCACTAATGCCATTATAGATAACTTTGTGCTAATAAAAATACTAATGTTAAACACTACCGACTTTTAAAGTTTTTATTTTTCATATATGGTTAAAAGAAAATAGTTAAAGTCACACACACATACAATTTTAAACTTTGGGCATGGAAGGTATTTTACCTTACTTTATGGTGGCATAAACTTTAAAGATTTATTTATAAATTTTGCATGTACTTGGTAAAGTGCTGTCTAATTTTATGGGTCGTACATATTGCTTAGATGCACTTTGGTATACTTATATGAGCGGCAGGTTGTGTAAAGAAGCTTAGTTGTTTTGATTACGTCAACTAGTATGTGAACTACATCCGGAAACTATAATTAAAGGATTTGTAGTTTATTAAATGTATTAGGGGTGCCCTTAGTTTTAGGAATAAATTAACTTAGGCTTAAGTAATACAATTATGCCTTTTTAAACCGGTTTTATCTTATTTTATCCCCTTAGAAAAATCTAGTAATTTAATAATAATATATAATAATCTTTGAGCATTATAATTTTTTTCCCAAGGAGCCGTCTACATGTCCGGTGGCACTGCAGCCTAAAGGCTTATGGTACCGAACTTCCGTTTCATTGTACCCATTTCAGTACCCTAGTTCCTTGAAAAAGGCGATATAGGTCTGCTGGGTGCGTACCATATGTTTCCGGGGGCACTCTAATATTCCCGTAGATTGCCTGTGTTTTGTGATCCAATACCTTACATTCTAACAGTATTTGGTTTACTGTTTTTGTCTCTACTTCGTACAATCTACAGTTCAGAGCTTCGTAGTATAATCCCATTTTATTCAGATATTTTTTCACTGGAGCATGTCCGGTGAGAAAACCTGTGATTTTTCTTAGCCGATTTCCACCTATTTTCCGTGGTTTTTAGCTCTTTTTGTGCATGGTCCTCTAATATATTGAGAACACCCTGTATAGGAGGTATATGGGTTTTAATAATTTTAATATTTATTTAATTATTTTGGCATTAAAGAAATCACATCCAAAAAATTAAAACAAATAATCAAGAAAATAGTGCAAGGTTTTTTGTCACCAAACAATAACAGAATCCAGGTCATATTATTTTATTCAGGGTCAACAACGTGCTAAGTTACCAAAATACTGAGTTCAACTTTGTATATATACCGAAACTGTACTAATAATGGGAGAAAAGAAATTGGAAAGATATTAGATAAGAAGTAGGTAGTAAAAGTCAAGTATAAAGTTAAAGTTTTAGTTTACCCCGTACGGGCTACCCCTAGTGTTGGGTATGCCCGTACAAAATTTCGAAGTTAAGTCAGTTCCCGTAGTTAAGTTAAAAATGCCAAGATAGTTTTTGTCCACCGGTCTCATGGTCCAAGTAGATAGTTCCATATGGTACATTTGACCCAGTAACGTTAAAGTAGCATCTATGTAATTTAAAAATTATACGTAACATATAGTGGAGGTGCCCCCGTTCCCAGTGACCTTAGTGAAACGTCGGTTATGGTAAGCTGTGCCTGCCCCAGGTCCAGTGCCCTTTGGGAAGCGATAGGAAAAGTGGCTCATGGTACGCCTTTCCTACCCCTCAGTGTATTTGTGGAAGAAAATGCCATATATATGATAAAGGCGTCCCGTTCTCCGAAGAAGAAATGTGTGTGAAATGACGAAGGTAGCAGCGTAGCTACAAGAAAATAAAGATAAGGTATATCTTCAGTTTTTGAAATATGGCTAAATGGTGTTAGCCAGAGTTGATGAAGAAAAATATGGAAAAATAGTTATTTGCGTTGAAGTTGTTGTGTTACGTCGTAAAGACGGAGTTTTGAAGCAGCATAAGGCTGCATTAGCACTGAAAGCCGCAGCTCTATTATGGGGAAAAGCCCTAAAGTAATAGTCTTGAATGGTGGGGTACAAGACTATCTAGCGGCCCTGAGGAAAGTCAGGATATGGGGAAATTGGCATGAAGTTGCAGTAACCTGATGTGGAACAAGAAAATGGGAGTGAAAGGCAGACAATGGTATATGGAGGAGAAGTACGGGACAAATGGCCAATGGAACGCACCATCAAGGACATGGACAGGCAGGCAAGGTGGACACATTACGATACAACAAAGAATGGACAATCTAGGACAGTATATTTTTTGTAAAGTGTTTAGGTAAAACTGTGATGTTTTTAAATTATTGGTATTTTTTTTGTTGTTTACTTACTAAAAAAATAATATAATAATAATAATAATAATTTAATATGCAGAGAAAAGTCGCCTTAAAGTAAAATTTGATAATAACTCTTTTTTTAACCCACCGTATATGTAATATTAAGTTATGAAACGTTCATTGTTTTGATGATATACAATATACGGGAAAGGTCAAGACAATTTCTAATAATGCAGAGCTAGCTAGTTTCAAATAAACATTTTTTATTTACCAAGTCAGATGTTTCTGTATAGTACATATGTAGTAAAGATAATGAGTAATAACACTATGTATTTAAAGTGTTTTATATAGGAGGTATAGAATTTAGGCCACTTTTCTCCAAAAAAAAAAATAATAATCTTAACCATTACAACTATATTTAAATAAAACTACTTAGAAAAAATCTCAAATTTAGAAATTACTCTGTTAACAATCAAAAAAAAATGTAACTATTTTTTATGATCAATGACAAACCTTTTAATTTTTAGAAAAAAGTCAAGGCTTTTATTCAAAAAAAAAAAAATTGGATTAAAGACTATTTGCAATTAAAAAAAAAAAACAAAAGACAAAACTTAGATAAAACTTTTTTTGATGTTTTTAAAACTTTGAAAAGTTAAGATTATTTACGGTAATTTACATAATAGGTAAAATATTGTTAGATTTTTAAATTTTTGTAAGATATGTATATGGAACTATCGTTTTCGGTAATATTTCTAATTTTTTAAAGGGTTTAAAGTAAATTTGGCTCATTTCTAATAGCGTTGTGGGTCCAACGCTTTCAGGAAGGGGCATATGTGAACACCCTGTATAGAAGGTATATGGGTTTTAATAATTTTAATATTTATTTAATTATTTTGGCATTAAAGAAATCACATCCAAAAAAATTAAAACAAATAATCAAGAAAATAGTGCAAGATTTTTGTCACCAAACAATAACAAAATCTAGGTCATATTATTTTATTTAGGGTCAACAACGTGCTAAGTTACCAAAATACTGAGTTCAACTTTGTATATATACCGAAACTGTACTAATAATGGAAGAAAAGAAATTAGAAAGATATTAGATAAGAAGAAGGTAGTAAAAGTGAAGTCAAGTATAAAGTTAAAGATTCTAGTTCTGGTTAGTTCTGGTTAGTGGGGGTATGCCCGTACAAAATTTCGAAATTAAGTCAGTTCCCGTAGTTAAGTTAAAAATGCCAAGATAGTTTTTGTCCACCGGTCTTATAGTCCAAGAAAATAGTTTCATATGGTACATTTGTCCCAGTGACGTAAAGTTGCCCCTATGTATTCAAATATATACGTCACAATATATTTTCCCATGCATGTGTTGAGGAAGCGTTTGCCAGTGCAGTCTTTGCTGGTCTTTTACCCTGTTTTGTACCGCACTTCGGAAGGTGCTCTTTGGCACTTCAAGGACTGGTTTTGGCTTGACGTATGTCGTGGCTGACCCCCTAGTTCGTCTTCGTGTTTATTGCCTAGAATTCCGCAATGCACTGGCACCCACAACAACCTCGTGTTGTTGCGTTCCGTCAGTTCCCTGAGTGCGTCGAGGCATTCTAGCACCAGCCAAAATGATGCCTTGGAATTGATTAATACTCCAAGTGCTGCTTGACTATCTGTAATAATGTTAATTGTACAAATTGTGCGGGGCTTTTGGTTGTTAATCCTGGCACATTATAAAATCGCAAAAATTTCTGCTTGAAATACAGAGGTGTGGTTTCCCAGTGAGAAGGTGTTACCTATTTCACTGTAGAAACCTGCTCCTGACCCTTCTTTGGTTTTGGACCCGTCTGTATACCAGGTTTGACCTCGAAGAGGGAGTCTAAAATTTTCGTTTACCTAGTTCTTCCTTTGGTGTATTGTCATCTGAAAGGGTCTACTAGGTACGATTTGTGGGGTCATATGGTCTGTCCTCATTTCCATTATGGGCCTCCTTGTGATATTTTTTATTTCATGTGTCCCGATCTAACTTTTGTATTGCTCAGGTTATTTTTCAGTCTATATATCCCCATTTTTGCCTCCTTTTGTATCACTATATGCAGTGACGAAAGGGCAAATAGGGTCTCCAAGACCGCTGTTGGTGTGCTTTTAATGCATCCCGCTATGCCCAGGCAGGCTAGTCTTTGCACCTTGTCCAGCCAAAGCATAGCCGTGCGCTGTCTGGTCTTTGCTCACCAGACAATGAATGCATGTGGTATGGCTCGCATAAAGAAAAAAGCAACGGCACAGTGCTTTAAGATAAAGATAAAGCATATCGTTCATCCTGAAAAAAGTGACACAACTTAAAAAATGCATAACTTTGAAAATATTGTTAAATGGGCCTTAGAAATACTTTCCTGCTACTCTTACACAGTAAAAGAATAATTCATGTTCTTTTTTTATATTTTGAAAATCTCTAAATTTGCAGTTTAAAAGTAACGCTACATAATAATCTAAAAATATTTTATAGAGTTAAATTGCATTTAGGGTTGTGTCACTTTTTTTTCGGATAGGCGATATATTTTAAAAGATTTTGTCTAACTTGCAATGTATGTATGCCTTTATGTACGGGTGAAATCTTGCAACTTGATTTAAAAGCATTTATCTCCATTAATTTGGTATACATGTTTAGTTTGGATGACAATGTCTACATAGCTGTGTGACGTCATTCTAAATCCAAAATGGCGGAACCCCAAGATGGCAGACTAGAGTTTGCCAAGAGTAACTTGAAAAATGAAAAGGCATGAAAATCTATTATGATAGCGGACTAGTTATTTTCAATACATTATTGTATACCCAGTGAATTATTTATGGTCTTAGTTCCCACGTTATGCCATATGTTCTGCGGGCCAGAATTAATACCGATTTTGCTCTTTTGATTACTTTGTCAAAATGATGGTTCCAGGTGAGTTTTGTGTGCAATTAAAACTATTTACAAGTTATTATATATGAACATAAATTTGTAAAATTAAAAAAAAACTTTTTTATAATTCCACATATGAAAGGAAAATCTAAAAACAGGACGGATAGTTAAGTACTAAGCAATATAGAATTAAAACCGTTTTCATGTCTGGATACTTTAAAGTTTTTTATGAAAAAAAACCAAGGTTATGTTAATGTTGGAAAGGTTTTGAGCGAGGTTTGCAGAATGGCTGACCAAACTGTAACCTTAAGGTGATCTTGTCGAGTTGCACTGCTGACCTCGTTCTTTGCCGCTCGAACACATCCCTCACATCTCAACGATCGGAATGTTGTGTAAATAATTAAAATAAATGTAATAGGATTTATTAACTATTACACAGAATTATTATACACCACAATCTGACAGGCGCTATTTAAAATAAAAGGTAATTTTAATTATAAAATCAATAAAAATATACATTTATTGTAAATGAAAATTTTAGAAATCATATTATTATGCAATTTGCACACACCTTGTATAATTACACAAACCACTTTTATTTCTTTTATTTAAGAGTCACGTAAATACTCTGATTTAACTATGGTACATTTTCTGTTGTCCCTGTCAGTACAGAATTTAAATTGCAACTAAGCGTTGCGACAAAATCGCCTATAGTAAAAAATAGAAAGTTTTTTTATGAATCTAAATCTTTTAGTCGTCATAATAAAAATATGCTAAGGTATTTCATTTCATTTAAATGAATTATCAAAACAACCTAAATATTTTGACCTATTTACAACTTCCTAAATCTAATTTGTTATTTAAATAGAACAAAAATATATATATATTTTTATCGGACGCATAAAGAAAAAAGCAACGGCACAGTGCTTTAAGATAAAGATAAAGCATATCGTTCATCCTGAAAAAAGTGACACAACTTAAAAAAATGCATAACTTTGAAAATATTGTTAAATGGGCCTTAGAAATACTTTCCTGCTACTCTTACACAGTAAAAGAATATATTTATTCATGTTCTTTCTTTATATTTTGAAAATCTCTAAATTTGCAGTTTAAAAGTAACGCTACATAATAATCTAAAAATATTTTATAGAGTTAAATTGCATTTAGGGTTGTGTCACTTTTTTTCGGATAGGCGATATATTTTAAAAGATTTTGTCTAACTTGCAATGTATGTATGCCTTTATGTACGGGTGAAATCTTGCAACTTGATTTAAAAGCATTTATCTCCATTAATTTGGTATACATGTTTAGTTTGGATGACAATGTCTAAATAGCTGTGTGACGTCATTCTAAATCCAAAATGGCGGAAATGAAAAGGCATGAAAATCTATTATGATAGCGGACTAGTTATTTTCAATACACTCCTACAATATGAGTACCAAATAAAAGGGGTTGCTGAGAGTAACTGGAAAAAAAGTAAAATTTTCTTGAATTCAACATGCGGAACACCCAAAATGGCGGACTTTTTAAATGCACTTCTTTAATATGGAAATTAAATAAAAGAAATCGTTAAGAGAATCTGGAAATCAAAGTGGCGACATTCTAAGTTCAACATGGAACACCTAATATGACAGACTAGATATTTTAAATGCATTTTTATAATATGGGTATTTAATAAAAGGGCTTGCTGAAAATAGGTACAGGGCTTTCATTTATATTTTGACACCCACTTTTAACTTTAACCAAGAAGAACTAAAAAAAAACGTCCTATTTAAAAGTTTCATACTTTTTCACCTATTATCTTTTGAGCATTAGAAAAGGTACAATTGAACATCAAAAACTAAAGAAAAATGAAGAGGTGAGCTTTTTTGAATGGAACACCCTGTATATTATGTCACCTATAAAAAGGTCTTTTAAACAGCTTCACAAAAATATCACATATGATACATCTATATTTAGTAGTTTTGGAAATATGATCTTTTAAATCTGGATATAATTTCCATTACATCTACAGTCTCAGCTTAGTGTTGTATGTACAATGAAAATAATTAGGTCTAATATTTTTCAGATTTAAGCAGTCTTATTTCGAAAACTATTAAACATAGATATATCAAATGTGGTATTTTTGCAGAGCTGTTTAAAAGATCTTTTTAACGGTGAAATAATATATAGGGTGTTCCATTTCAGAAAAGTTTACCTTCTAATTTTTCCTAAGTTTTTGATGTTCATTTGTTTCTTTTTTATGCTCAAAAGTTAATAGATAAAAAGCAAAAACTTTTACACAGGACGTTTTTTTCTATCCTTCTTGGTTATAGTTAAAAGTGGGTGGCAAAATATAAATGAAAACCTCGTTCAAAAATAACGAGACGTCAGTACTAATCTAATATGTCGGACTAAAGATGGAGACTAGATATTTCTAATGCACTGCTAGATTATGGTTATCAAACAAAAGGGATTGCTGAGAGTAATTTGAAATGTGCACATCAAATGTTTTGCGGAACAATTTTGTATGCTTTTTTACTATCATGAGTATCACTTTAAAGGACTTCTTGATGCAAATGCCTAATTGTATTGCAGCTAGAGTGTTTAAAATTAACTTGCAAAATACAACAACGCAAAAATAATGCGTTGAATAAGATAAACAGACTAAGAAACCTGCTTAGCGATAACTAAAAAGTAAAAAATAATTTGAAAGTAAAAAACTATTTTTAAAACAATCTTTAATTTAATTAATTTCTTTATAAGATATTAAAGCTGGTTGCGAGATTTACCTAAGTAGATAAATAAATAAACTTCAAAACTGATAAATTTGAATGCTTTTTACTTTTTAATTTTTAAACTAAGTAAACAGAAGTACTTAAATCTTGCGACAAGCTTTTATATCATATAGATTTTGTAATGACGTTATATTCTTTATAGTAAAAGTTTTACAGAAAAAGGTAATTTTATTTTTTTAGTGCAGTTAAATAAAAGCTTAAGTTAGAAACAGTTTTTCACTATTAATTTACTTTTATTGCCCCAAATTAAATATTTAAAAATAATCTATTAGATTTTAAAAACTTTAACTAAGTGTTATGTAGGCGACCGAATATCCTTGTTTCAAATCAAGATTATTAAAATAACTGCTTTAATAAATTATTCAACATTTGTCACGCCAAACGCTACTTCATTTATTACCCCTATTAATTTTAGTGAAGTAACTTCTGTCGTGTTTGATTGCCTTTTTATGATGTAGTTAATTGAGGAGAAAAATATTTTTCTTTATATGTTACTTTTAACCTATATACATGCACTTGTTAATAAAATTTTACTAAATAATTTTATTGCCCTTTTTAATAGACAGGGTGTTTTATTTTAGACGGTTTTACGAGATATCTTAAACCCGTAATTACTTTCAAAAATCTAATATAGGACTCTCGTTTTTTTTTTTTGAAATTTAAAAAACAACTGTAGTAAAGTAGTTCAGGGCTATAACGATCCACTTCAAAAAACAGGGAGATTTTTAGATGATTTACACATTTTTTTAACTCGTTTGCTATTAAACCTTTAAAATCATTGTGTAATTAGTTGTTTTGTATGTTAGGTAATTTTTGAGAATATTTTTCATGTTCTGTTTTTTGTTATGAAACACCCAGTATATATTTGTTTTATTTAATAAGGTTTTTTCACTTTACAGAAATATATTTTAATATGTATTTTTACTTTAAATTTTACTGAAAAATAGTATTTTCCATATATTTGACTTTTTGTAAAGGGCGATGACAAAAAAAAATGTTTTTCTACTACCTACTGCTTAACTACCTTATCTTGATATTTTTTTAACAATTAACTTTTATATTTTAACTTATTTTCATAAAGTTACTTAGGCTTTAAAAAAATATATGTAAGTAGTTTTTTTTAATTTTTAAAAATTGCAATATACTAATAATACATAGCATAAAAGTAATTGACAAGTTTAAAAAATATTACTTTAATATGAAAAAAGAACAATTACAAAAAACATATTTACTAAATCAAAAAATTTAATTTAATTGCTTATAATAATTTTCGTTAAGCAAATAAAACTCATTACCTTGAAATTAAAATATACAGGGTGTACCATAAAAATAACATTAGTTGAGGTTTTTTAACTGGTGAACATAGAACACAACTAATTACACTTAATAATAATAAAATAATATTGGGTCTGCAACGCCAATCTAACTTGATATAAAAAAGATAGTATGTGGTTAAAACCGTAAAAAATTTAAGAATTTAAGATAACAAACACAATATATCTTTTGGTAATTGAAGTATCCCAAACAAACATAAGAATCCTAATCCTATAATGTGACAACCAAAGTAAAAGTATGCAAAGTGAAACCCCTAATAACTTGAATACAAATTGAGCTTCATGCAGTCCATTTTATACAATAATTACAGTTCTTGGAATTGTTAACATAACAATAACACACGAATATCCATTACCTATTCCAAGAAAATAATCCTATTCGATTTTGTAATATATAAAGCAAAGTAGGGGAGAATATGGTAGGACGGAATAGTGGGTAAAATGAGTATCCAGTAAAATTAACAGTTCAAACCAACCAATTACGCTTGCCTGCAAATCTTTTAATAAGTCGTGATGACTTTTGTTAATCACTTTGCTATTATTTTTTTACTGCAGGCGTGCCTAAATAATTACAAGAATAAAATAAATAAATAAATAACTACTTATCATATTTCTCGTAGCCATGGCAAGTGTCTGCGATTTGTTAAACAGTGCTGGTGTGGCTGCGACTTACGTTTTAACTTAGACTAAGAACAGCATTGTGTTTTTTTTGTGTTCATTTCACAGTCTTTCCTTTAGGAATGTTGTAATTGCAATCGCACGGCTAACACAGAAACGTGGTCCTTTGAAATATTCACACTTAAAGCAATTTAAACTCTTTTAAATAAACAGCAAGACAATTTTGTGTGCAACAGACGACATTGGGGAAAATAGTTTTGTTGCTTACACATTTTAAGAATCACCCTGTATTTTCTGACCAATCAAGTTAAAGTGATAAAAAAGATAACAGAACACGTATCTTAGTTTTTTTTGTATCTCTTGCTGTCTATCCTATACCCTAAAATCCCAACCAAAAAAAAAAAAAATGTGTTCATCTATTTTATTAACTGACCTAATTAAATTCAGCCTTGTAGTATTTAAAGTTTCACTAATTAGGTATTTATCCCTGACCAACCAAAGCATAATTATTATTGTTAAATACATCATATACTTACTAGATAAAGTATTGCCACTTAAGTACTTACATTATATACGTACTAGGGACAGCTTATCTTCTCTACACGAGAAACTTACGTGGGAAGAAAGTTACTAGTCCTAATATCTAAAGTTCGCCCAGTGAAACAAGCCAGACGACGCAAGAAGGCAGGGGAAATATTACTGTTCATTATTGAGTCCTAATCAGAGGCGTGCGAATAAATGATTGCTAAACAGTTTAAATATGATAAAAATATGTAAGCAATAATTTATTTTTAAAAATGTAGTGGAAATTGCCAAGATCTAAATAGTTTTAATTGTTATGAGAATAGCATCTCAAGTTATATAATTAATAAGCATTAGTGACACCAAATTCATTTTAGACTGCCACTGTCTTTGTTTATAACATTCTCATCACAACGCTTTGGGTAGTCCTATCTCTGTCCGTTTTATAGTTTACACCTTAAAAACGGACAGAGATAGGACTGTCCGAAACGTTGTGCGAATATTTATAAATAAAGATAATAAAAGTCCGAATGTACTAACGCAAAAATCGAAAATTTTTCTCGACGTTCTGCTCTTCCTGTGGACTTTCGACACCGTTAATAGAAACTCTACATAGAGGAAACGCGATCATGCTTTCTTAGAGGCAGTTTTAAAGTACTATTTGTTCCTTTCATCGCAAACCTATAGATATTGGCAATATTTATCTGAATTGGCCACGGATAATCTTGCCTTTAAAAAGGATTTTTTCCATAATTTGACCGGCGTAAAAATCTTTACCTTATTTTGTAGTAGAAATAAACTTTAAATAGTAGAATTAACAAAAACAAAACAAGAGTCGATTTAAAAAATAAACTTAAAAGTAATAAATAAGATACTTTTAGCTTTTTATTATTTTTTACAGGGTTAAATTTTTTAAAATTATTTATAATAAGTAAAATTTGTTACAAATTATTTCTTGTTGCATGAATGCTATTTCTTATGCATTACGGTTGATGTAATCAGTCTTTTAATAATTTAGCCCACTATTAGTCACGCAAATACCCAACATAGTGTTTTGTACATGCACATTACACAAGATTTACCTTGTGTTTTCAGCGTGAATTTGTGTTTTCTCTTCCATTAATTTAATTAAAATAACTTCTGTTGTGTCTTGTTACCTTTATATGGTTAAATGACATGCAAAATAATAGAACAGTTGATTAACAAAAAACTGTTTAGCTATGTAGCAAAGAGAACAGTGTAAAGTTTCCCACAAATCCACTAATTACCAGGCAGTATTTATTAGTAGTAGGGTAACTTTTCCCCTCTAATGAAATTAGGCCCTTTTATAATTACGTTGGATGCAAATTATTGTGAAACTAACAATTATATACAATTTTTTGGGTATTAAAAAGATGTTTGTAAAGCTAGCATTGTAAAGTGAGCAGAATTCAGAAATGTTTTTCTCAAAATAACGCGCTTATTTCATGCTAATTTAGTACTAAAATTTAAAATTTTACGCTCTTCTCAGGTCCCGGACAAACAATGCTGCAGCTTTTTCTGAATCTAGCATTTTATACATTAAACAAAATGCATTAATAGTCTTGGGTATCCCCAATAAGTGCTTAATGACTACGCAGGCAAAAAAAACAAATATCGACTTTCGGACTGTTAAACGGACAATAAAACAAAAAAATCCACATTAAGTGCAGAATCAGAAACCAACAGAGCTAACTATCTTATAAATCATTAGGTCATATTACCATATTTTAAGGACAATAAAGTATCCTACAAACAACCTAAATGGTTGTTTGTAGGATGTCAAATGGATGGTTTGTAGGTTATTAAAGTTACTTTTTTATCTTTGAGACAGCCTACGAAGTATTACGAAGTATCAGAGTGCCGTGGGTGTCGGATTATTATATGTTTAACACATTTTTTCCCTTTTCTATCAACGTTGTCCAAGTCGTAAGACATGCAGTATTTACATTTTATAGTACATTTTAGACAACGCGGTAGTGTCACCACGGACGTTATTTTTAAATATCTACTCTCTAAAATGTCTTCCCGGCTAAGGATTCGTTCTCGGACCACCTGGGTATGGACGAGGTACTCTGACCTCTGTGCTGCCGAAAAAGACTGGTTTTCCAAAAGACAGACTAGTTCAACAAACATTTTTAAATTTTTTAAACTTTGTACAGTCTGATAAGACATAATATATTTTTGTTTTTTTATGCTTACAATTAAATTTAGATCACATATTATTCAAAATACCATAATTTATTAAAAATATTATTTACTTACGTACTTTTGGTGGTTGTCTGACGGATATACATTAAAGACAACCACTCTCTTTTACGAAACTTGATTAAACTAAGCCGTTGTTATGAGAGAAATGATGATTTAGCATTTATTTACCAAGAATACCGGATTACCGAAAGTGTGCACAATACACCATTTAAATTTTGATTTTATAAATTATCGTGGTTGTCCGACGGACATACCAAATATATTTACAAAAAAATATTAAACTAGGTCATTTAAAACACATTTAATATTCTTTTAACAAGTGGTATGTTCATAAAATTTTTAAAACTGCAGTTATTTAAATAGAAGCGTTTTTAGTGTTAATAATTTAGTAATTTAGTAATTATGGGAACCAAGAATAAATTTATAAAACACGTCACTTTGAATTACTTAAAAACCTATTTAAAAAGCAATAAATTGCAAAAATAAAACCAATAATTGTTGGTTAGGTATTGCTTTATATTTAAAATAATAAAATAGTGACTAATAAAACATTTGAATTTCTCTAGGTACTATACAGGATGTCTCTAAAGGTCTGTACAAAATGCAACCACAAAGTCCTTGGACCAAAATACGACGATCTAACCCAATTTACCCTGGTCGACAAATTGATCGTTTGCAAGATACAGGGTGTCAAAGTTTTTATTTTATTTTAGTAATTTTTAAATATTTTACTTAACGTAATACATTTTAACAAAATTTATTATTGAAAGGATTTTTAGGATTGGGAATTAAACTATAATGCTATTGTTTTTGTTGTAAAATGTAGAATGAGCCACCTGCAGTCTATTGCCTAGTTTCAAAGTGTTATAACTTTTTTTTGCCTTGGTATATTAAAATTTTAGTAAATATTTTTTATTCTCCCATATTTATTGCACCGAAAAGGTATACATATCGCTACAAGCAACCAATTTTGAGATATTTCAGATTAAACCTTTTATTTCATACAAAAGTTTGCCATTTCATTCAATCACGCTTTTTCTAGGTCACCATGTAGTGTCCCACAGGTGTGTACCAAATGCTACTGCAAGTTCTTTGAGTCAAAACACAACAATCTAATGTAATTTATCTTAGTCAAAAGGTTGCTGATTTGTGAGATACGAGTGTTCAAGTCAAAAAAGTAAATAACAAATATTTGACACCTTTTACCTCGAAAAACCAGCAACCTTTTGACTTAAGTAAACTCTTATGCTTTACCTTCAAATTTTGAGATAAAATTCAGTTCTCTACAATATTTACTTATACAATTTTGTTCCATTTTTAAAAATAAAAGTATTTAGTTCCCGAGCATTTTTATATTTTTTAGTTATAGCTCGCTGGTCCATTTGTCCTTTTGTAACACCTATCCTGGGACACGCTGTATAGATTTTGGTTTAAATTACATATATACCCATACTTTTTTAAAATATATTGTATTGCATTTGGAGAAATACGATTTGATAATATTAATCATATTAAATTTGACATGTTAATCCATACATAAAATAACGGAAGGGGAGGCTGGGGTCAGAATTAATGAAACTTGGGTTTAAAAAAGCTTTTAAAAGTTGTAACATAGGCGCAATTTTTGTTTTACAAAATACTATAGTTGTTTAGAAATAATGTTACTTACATAAATCAAACAATATAAAGTAAACTCCTAACTAGATAATTTTTTCTGAAAACACTCACTTATTTATTTGCACCCCGCGCTTGGGGCAAAATTAACAGCTCTGCGGAAGGAATTCACAAAAAAGTAAAAGTTTTTTAAAATGAGAAACCATTTCCCTCCACTTGGCGAATATCACAGCAATAACTTGTTTTATACCTTTTGATGCAACAATTTCTTTTGGCTTATGAACGGTGGTTATACTCTTTACATCAATGTAAAAAATTTGGGATGAATTAAAGCTGTAACTTTTTAGCTCGGATCTGTTTTTTTAAGGTACGTTGATTCCATTAAAAGAATAAGCCCTGCTTAAACTTATGGCTTTATGGCTTCCAAATAATAACCAAGGATTTCTCTTTATAAAACTTGTGACTCACTCATTATCCATCATCTTATTAACTTTTCAGGACTTTAGTAACTTTTAAATATTGAAAAAAATAGTACATTAAATGCCAGTTTCTTTACTTCAGTAAGTAGTAATCCAACATTAGATTTTTGCACACTTCAAGTATTCTGCTATTATTGCTTTTTTTGCGACTGACACCAACCGAGTTATATTGTTACTCACTGGTAAACCTATATCTTTTTTACAAAATAATAGAGTGAGAAGTAGCAAAGCTGAAGTTTATTTGACACCTCCTGTTTTTCCCATCATTTTCAGTGCAGCCAAATCATCAAAATATATCAGAGGGCCTAATTTAGAGATATTTAACAGTAAGATATTAATATCTAATCCGTTTGCAAGTTTATTGCAAATTTTCGTAACCACGAAGCTAAAACTATGGATTAAAATTAGGAGGTGGAATATATACTAGTTCATAACTTCAATGCGCAAAATTTGTTGACTATCAGACTCGGAGCCGCGCATGGTTTGACCTTATACGTTTTTATACTCTAAAGCGAGAAAGATATTAGTAGGTTAATATTTACCCCGCCAAATTGTTAATTATAACCACAAGGGTACTTTTTTAGTACATTAATTATGTTATAAAAATGTATGTATTTTAAAATTTTATTTTATACGCTTTAAAATCAATGTTTTTTTTAGTAAACTGAATTAAAAACTGGTTTTTACAAGAATCCAATTTTTACAGTATTTTTCAATTCGATTTGTGACAATTTGATACTAATATATTGCGCTTTATATTTCAGTTCATTTTACATTTTCCACAAAAGTCGGTGTTATGCTTCACTTGTACATGTAAATAATAGAAAATCAAAAACACTTCACTACGCTTGATATTTACAAAATTAACAGAGGCCGCTTGCAAAGAGTTTATTAAAACATTTGAATTTTACGAACGCAAATATGTGAGAAGCCGAATAAAAAGCTGTGTGTAACTTTGTTTTCTTTTTATTTAAAAGTTATTTTTGTTGAAATAATTACGTACATATATCTAAATTTCTAAAGATAAAAAAATCAATAAATACATGGATCCCAACATGCCTTTATTAATGTGCCCAAAGTATTTTGAGGTAAATGTTTTATATTACAATTATAAAACATACAGTCCTTAAAAGTTTTTGCAATTTTTTTATATATATTATTATTTAACATCGATAAGTGACTGAACAAAATAAAAAAATATATATATTTGAATGGGTATAAAAGTTATTTTTAAAAACATTTTTTTTTAATTTAACACCCTGTTTTAGAAATAGTAGCACTACTATGTTGTCAAATTAATTATGTGGTTATTAAGCGCTGGCAACAAAGAAAAATGAAACAAGCAGACAGAGAAAGAGCAGACTGTTGACAATGTCAAAAAAACAACCAATAATCTGCACACATCAGTTGAATTTTAGGAGTTTTAAGTATTCCAGAACAATTTTCCTATTAAAAGAAGTAAGTGTACAATATGTGCTGGGTATTAAAAAAATAAAACAAATAATAACTTTAAAAGTCGACCTTCCGACTGTTGACAATGTAAAAAAACAAATAATTAGCTGGATGGCTATTGTTTGTCAGTTTTTTGATAATAATAACTTTTTTTTTTGAAGAAGAAGAAGAAGAAATTTAAATTACTTTCTTTTTCTAGATGCCATTTCGGTGGTTTAAGCCATCAACCCCATTTTTAGGAGACTTGTAACTATTTTTCGCAGGGAACCAGCTTTTTGACTAGACTACGTCTCTTAAAACGCCCATAAACAAAATTTGACTTTGGTAAATTTTTGACAAATAAGACTTCTCCTTTTGATTTTAAAGTTACAAAAATCTAATTATTTTATATCTCTTTTGATGCCAAACTGCTATGGTAGAATAAGACAAACAAATTTATATGATCGTGAAAAAAATTGTATAAATTTTGGTTAATTAGGAATTAGTGGTTGTTGATACATTATTGCTAATAAAAAATTGTAAAACCTAATTTAAAAAAAAAGTCCAACCAATGTTTTTTTATAGCCTAGAAATATACAATTAAGTGGACTCATTTTTCTTTTCTAAACAAAATAAGATACGAGATAATCAAGGCGACATTAAAGTTGTATCTGTGATTTCTCCCTAAAAATATAAAAATTGCATTTTTACAGTCAGTGGCGTACATTTTTATTAGAAATATTCGTTTAATTGTCGCTCAATACTCTATTAAACTTAATAAGGTTTAGTGCCTATTAGTTCCTTAATTACAGCAAATTTAAGTACATATTTAACATATCCTTTATACAGGGTGTCCGGCAGAGTGGAGACATAAATGATAAGGGTGATAGAGTAAGTCATAGTAATGTTAGTACTTCATATTTAAAAAAGTTGTATCGCGTTTTCGTTGCCCTTCAAAGTAGGAATAAAAAACCTATTTCAAGTATAACAGTTGCCACAGTGCAAATGATATTTAGGCAACTAAATAACCCCTTATGCTCTTTTTCATATGTAAACGGCGGTTCAGTAAGTCAAGATTATACAAAGTGGGACAATTTTTTTCCTTGTATGTGTGCATTTTTGACAGAAGTAAAAACAATTTACATATTGCTTTGACCGTTTGATTTAATCATTAAAATACGATTAAATTATTAAAAACAGTTTTTATCTGTAATAAAAAGTTTAAGGGACTTACAACCATCGTTTTAATAAATTTCACCATATTGTAATAATTATCTCAAATAAATGGATTCTTTTTACTTACAGAATGCTGGTATGCCAGCATTTAAAATTTGATGTTATGAAAAACAGTTTAAGATATTAATTCAAGTTTGGTATACATTTTTTTAAGAAAAAAAACGAATCAAACGATTAAAGCAAAATGTAATTTTTATGCCTTTATTAAAAAGGAAGTAAAAAATTAATTAAAAAAATTGTCTCACTCTGTATAATCTCAACGTACTTACCCGCCGTTTACCTATGTAAAGAGGCGTTAGAATAAGGTTATTTAATTGCCCAAGTAGTATTGGTACTGTTGCGACGGTTTAATAAATAGTTATAGTTAAAATAGGTTTTTTTTAATTCTAACTTTAAAAGTCAATAGCTTCCCAGTCAAGCGCAATAAAACTTTTTTAAATATAAACTACCATATTTATTTTGACTCAACCTATCATCCGGATACCCTGTATGTAAAATATTTACAAAATACATTTTTTATAACTTTAAAATCCTGTATCTTAAAAACAATGTATTTGGGGACTCTTATTTAAATGGTTTTTTTCTGATTTTATTGACAAAATTCCCTCATAGTAGTTTGGAACCACATTTCTCAAACACATTGTATTATTTCAAACAGTTATAGATCCTGCACAATAAAACACCTAAAATAAAATAAATATAGATCTTTTTTAAACCAATATTATACGGGTCTTAAAAGATAACCTCTCGAAAAGATGCTAAAATAAAGTGCTCGCCAAAAAAATCGGGACAAGCAATTTTTAGCACCATATTTAACTTGTAGTAACTTTTGAAATAAAAAATATTTTTAGCTGCGGATTTCGGTATGTTAAAGCCCATTTCGTCTAGATGACATGGCGCAAAATGATTTTTGAAAAATAATCAAATGTTCATGGTATGCAGGGTCATGGTCAATGAACAGATGCAAAATTAAAAAAGTTTAGAGGTGTTTGATTCCGGTAATAATTTTTTTCGCATTTAATTATAGGTCACTAGTAAAGTTATATCAATATCTCCAGACGTTTTCGCCAGTTTTTTGATTACAGCCCTTTAGGCCCAAAGACACTACTAAACAAAAAATGTGTCAAAACTTTGCTACCAATATCTTTAAAACGCTGTAACTTAAAAACGGCTTTACCGATTCGACCAGGTTTTCACATTGTGAAAGCTTATTTTCTGGTTCTTTTTATTACCTAAACACTTCATTGGTAAATGGCCGTTTCTATAAAATACAGGGGTCAAACAAAAAGCAAAGATAAAATTGCACAAAATATGGCTATTGTTCGTTTTAAGCTATGACAATTGAGCTGTACGTTGTTGTTTGGTTTGAAATTTGGTCAATATCAAGCTTCGGTCAATACCTCTGGACGGGTTTTTACTTTTTCGATTAGTGCCTTTTGGCCACAGTTACGCTACCAGGCAGATCCATGGTCCTAAAATGTGTCTTTTGTGGATTTTTTGATGTGATCTGGAAATTTTAAATTAATTACTACCTAATGATTTTTTTCCGTACAGGGTAATTAAACAAAACTGACTGTTTCATTATACAGAGTGTTTCAGAATTTAATCGGGAAAATTTAATAGACTATAGAACATGAAAATAAATATTTTATAAACATGTAAGCTTCAAAACAGCTTCGTTCTCGAGATACAGGGTGATGAAGTTTTGGGAAAAAATAGTTTTGTATTCATAGCTCGGAAATCCCTTGTTCGATTTCCCAGCAGGTTTGTTTCTCATGATAAGAGGTGTCATTTGGTGTAATGAGATTTACCGTAATTATTGCAGTGGCGTCCCAGACGGCAACCTAGTTAGTAAAGATGGAAAAATAATGATACGCCACTGGTTTTTTATAATTTTGTGAATTTTTTTAGATTAAGCATTTAAAAATACAAGTGTTGAGCAGGTAGACAAAATTCACATAAAGAGAACAAATAAATAAACTGTGTTTTATTTTGGGGGAGTAGTAACAACTTAAGATTAAAATTATTACCTGCTAGTACTTAGTAGTGCCTTCCTAAGCACACAAAACTGCTGCTACCCTCCGAGGCATACTGCGCACCAAGTTTGCAAAAATTCCTAGGGGATAGCTTCCCATTCTTGCCTAATTGCATTTGTTAACTCATTTAAATTATGAAACTCATGATCACCTTGATTCAACCTTAATTTAATATTTCTCCACACATGCTCTATTGGGTTCATATC
Source organism: Listronotus bonariensis (assembly GCA_014170235.1). Classification (NCBI taxonomy): domain Eukaryota; kingdom Metazoa; phylum Arthropoda; class Insecta; order Coleoptera; family Curculionidae; genus Listronotus; species Listronotus bonariensis. The sequence continues at coordinate 85,825 of JACEGR010001250.1, forward strand.
AGGGGATCTTGCAGGCCAGTTCATACGCTCAATGTTGTTCTCTATCAAAACTTCTCGCACAGACCTCGGTCAATGCGGAGTAGCGTCGTCATCCACAAAAATGAATCCGTCGCCGAAGTTTTGGGTAAAGGGAACAACAATTTCATTCACACACAAATCCCTGTACCTATTCGCATTCATAGTCTTACCTATCAAAATAACCATTTTCGTTCTTTCATTACTCATAATACTACCCCATACAGTAATACCACCCTCACCAAATGCAACCCTTGCTTCCATATTCTCCTTACGGTACCTTTCTCCAAACTAAGATTTGTCCATCAGATGCTAGCAAATTAAATTTACTTTCATACACAAACATACATCATGCTATTCCCCAGTGAGCATGTTCCTGTGCCCATTATTCTTGCAGATCGGTGCACAGGCAGCAATAAAGGGCAAACAGCACGCCTCCTAGCATGCAAGTCGCGTTCATGCAGTCGTCCTCGAACTGTAGTGTTGGAGATACTAACACCCGTGGCTGCATGAAGGGCCTCTATTGATTTGGGTAGTATTTAGCGTTCGACGTCGGTGGACGGACATCACCAATAAGTGGTCTTGCCGTTGGGTTGTAACACGACCCCGACCACTTCTCCCCTGGTTCCGATAAGTGGGTTCTCCATGAGCCATAAATATTTTAACTGCTCGGGCAACAGCAGATTTTGAGGAGTTTAAAAGAAACGCAATATCTCGAAGTGTTCGTCCATTCTGCCACAATCTGTTTTTAAAATACATTTTTAAAACAAAAATACCTACGTTAAAAAATATATCAAATTTTAATTACCTTACGATATTTCTTAACTCGTTTTCACTAAATCGCGCCATTTTAAATAAAATAGGGCTCTCTATAACAGTGTCACTCTGATAAGGTTTACGTTAAAAATAATTTATTATAACCTATTGGGCTATCTTTGGACCGAAATTCTTGAAAAAAAAGTGGAACATTCTCAATAAATACCACGCTTTCAGCCAACAAAAAATACTGTTTGTAAATAAGAACATATCCGTGCCCATTTGTATGTGTAAAACAGTAATTATATTTTAAAAAATGAAAACATTAAATGTATGTTCTAGGTGGCCCCAAAACAACAGATTTTTTTTTGTTCTAGAAAACGAAGCAAAATACGAAAAACATTACAAAACAATTAGTTGTATTTTTCTTAATTTTTTCTATAGGGCCAAGCAATAAAGTATTAGTTTTTATTTTTTTTTCTCGAAAACAAAGCGATACGAAGATACGAAAAATTAACAAGAGACAAAAAAGTTGTATTTTTAAATGCTTAATCTAAAAAAATCATCATCAAATTATAAAAAAGTAGTGGCGTACCATTATTTTTTCATCTTTACTAACTACGTTGCCCTTTGGGACCCCACTGCAACAATTACGGTAAATTTCATTACATCAAATGAACCTCTTATCATGAGAAACAAACCTGCTAAGTTTAAGGAAAACGGCCAAGGGATTTTTGAGCTATGAATAAAAAACTATATTGTTTCCAAAACTTTAACACCCTGTATCTCGAGAACGAGGCTTCAAAACATACATGTTTATATAGACTTTTTTTAATGTTCTATCGTCCATTAAATTTTCCCGATTAAAATCTAAAACAACCTGTATAATGAAACAGTCAGTTTTGTTTAATTACCCTGTACGAAAAAAAAATCATTAGGTAGTAATTAATTTGAAATTTCCAGATCACATCAAAAAATCCACAAAAGACACATTTTAGGACAATGGATCTGCCTGGTAGCGTATCTGTGGCCAAAAGGCACTAATCGAAAAATTAAAAAACCGTCCAGAGGTATTGACCGAAGCTGCATATTGACCAAATTTCAAAGCAAACAACAACATACAGACAGCCCAATTGTCATAGCTTAAAACGAACAATAGCCATATTTTGTGCAATTTTATCTTTAATTTTGGTTTGACCCCTGTATTTTATAGAAATGACCATTTACCAATGAAGTGGTTAGGTAATAAAAATGAACCAGAAAATAAGCTTTCACAATGTGAAAACCTGGTCGAAATCGGTAAAGCCGTTTTTAAGTTACAGCGCTTTAAAGATATTGGTAGCAAAGAATTGACACATTTTTTGTTTAGTAGTGTCTCTGGGCCTAAAGGGCTGTAATCAAAAAACTGGCGAAAACGTCTGGAGATAATTGATATTACTTTACTAGTGACCTATAATTAAATGCGAAAAAAATTATTACCGGAATCATACACCTCTAAACATTTTTAATTTTGCACCTGTTCATTGACCATGAACATTTGATTATTTTTAAAAAATCATTTTGCGCCATGCCATCTAGACGAAATGGGCTTTAACATACCAAAATCCGCAGCAAAAATATTTTTATTTCAAAAGTTACTACAAGTAAAATATGGTGCTAAAAATTGCTTGTCCCGATTTTTTTGGCGAGCACTTTATATAAATATATTTGAATAAGATTTGTAGTTTCAATGGCAAACTTTAAAAATACGTAAGTAAGTTATCGTTCTGTATTTAAAAACTCTTTTCATGCAGGCTGCAAGTTACAAAAACACAATATTCTTGCATTTCGTAAACCTTTAAAATATTTAAAAAACTCTTTCAAAAAAACTTTACAATATAAAATTTTTGTGCAAGACAACCAATAATTTTACTTTTTAAATAGAATCCAATGCTATTACTTGGGGTAAAACAGTTAATTGAGTATGTGGAAAGAATAAATTAGGGTTCAACTGGAGCTCACCCTAACTTTGCTTTTCAATTAGATGTTCCTTTTCACGTTGCCTTGCAATTAGCAAGTTGACTTTTATTGGTCTAATTACATTTCAAACAGGAACTTTTAAAGTTTAGAAGTTTAATAAATTAGGTTAATTAAATTCTTCAATAATCTTTTATTTTTGCTTTAAAGTTTATTTTATAAAAGGCAAAAAGGGTCATCATTTAATACCCTTATTTTATTTATTAACTTATACAATATCGATTACAAAAGCAAATTGTCTTTATATATTTTTTTAATAAAAACAGAAAATTTTAATAATGTTTATAATTTGGCTTAAATGCCTTGATTACATCCGTTCACAGCCAAAAAATTGTGCAGGAATTTGGAGAAAGCCACTGTGTAAAAGCAAATAATAAATGTTGTTTAGGTCATTTTATTATACAAATTTTAAATAATTTATTTTTAATAACTTTAATAATTATTTTATAAAACTTTTTATACCCCTGTAACAATAATAAAGTCGTTTAAAGTGCTATTCTAAGTAAATGTTGTAAATATTTTGCTTTAAATTGAAAAATGACGGTAGTTTATTCTTGGAGAAAAATCATGATATTCAAAGTTTTGCGTACCCCATATTAAAGAACTACTTATGTAGCATCCTTTTTAAAAACTTGGGAAATAAATTTTAACATTTGTGACGTTGCAATATTTTCAGGAGATTTTAAGTTGATTTAAAATCATTATTTTTAATTATTCAAACCTATGTAAATCACTTTTTTGTGTATCATTATTAACGTTATATAGCCAAAATATTTTTCCAAACAAAACAAATATTTTTGAAAAACTAATAGGATTAAAAAGTATTACCGACGATTTAAATGAAAAACTGCATTATTATTGTAGATGAAATCCTAAAAACGCACATGCTAAAAAAACATTTTTGTGTTGTTGGTAAAAAATTTAATTAGTACTATAAAGTGTATTTTAAAAAAGAGATATTAAAAGAAAATATTTAATGAGACACATTGTTTGTGTTTCAATATGTCGTTTATGTTTAAGGTTTTTATATATACCGGGTGTTACTTAAAGGTGGTGTCCCCCTATAACTTTGTTACCCTTTGCGATAAAAAAATAAAATATGGTATACAGTTATTTGACATTCTTGTGAATTGGCTAAATTCATTCACTTGTTTTCGATTACTGCCGGTTTAACCAAAAACGCGAAACTGATTTTTTTTAATTTTAAATGGCACCCCTGATATATTTATTTTTATTTTGATCGAGTATATCATTTTGAATACAATGACATCTCACATGTCATTTTTGATACTTCTGCTGTCAAAAATGTATTTTTTATATTCAAGTCTGGAGTGCCATGAAACGGTTTTTTTTAAATAAGTAATAAGTTAATATGAAAAATAAAATTATTTGTCTTTTGTTTTGACCTCTCAGGGCGAAGTCAAAGCTGGCAAAATCCTATTTATGGTCATAACCCCTTATTTTTAAATGGAACAAGGGTGGCTCGTTAGCCTATCCTAGAAGAGCAGTTTATTTCAAGTAACTTGGCACCACATAGGCGGTATTTAAAGTAAAACTTTTTGTACGGAAGACATAATAAATATCTGATGTTTTCATAAATCAATATTAAGCTTTTAGTAGAATGGTTGGTTTAAAATCATTTTATTACATGCTTTTTAAATAAAAACGTTTACCGAAATGCCGCTTCTCTGGTACCAAATTATTTGGAATAAAATGCCCTTTTAGGATATTCTAACGAGCCAACCTCGTTCCATTTAAAAAAAGGAGTTATGACCATTGGTCTCCCCCGTGACGTAGTGAACAGAGCTTTGATCTCTAAATTAGAATTAAAAAAAAAGTTTTTGACAGCAAAAGTTTCAAAAAATAACATGTGAGGTGTCATAATATCCAGAATGTTATATTTTAAAATATAAATTAAAATATATCAGTGGTGCCATTAAAAATTTAAAAGAAGGGGTCATGTTCAATCAAACCGCAAGTAATATATACATTTTTTAAAAAAGTTAAATCTACTTAAAAAAATAAATGAAGCTTACTAAAAATTAAAAAAATATTTATTATTTTTAACTTAAGAGTAAGTTTTTTCTTTATTCTTTTTAAAGAAGGTTTAATCTTTTTACAGTGTTTAGTTTTTGCTTCTTCATTAATTTTTGCTTTTTAATTTGATATTATTACCATTAAGTAGATAAACATACAGAAAACCACTATCAGTACCGCTTTTAGAGACTACAGTTAAAAGCACAGAGACGTGTAATTTGATTGATTTAAAACGCTACAGATGATCATAAAAACTATTAAATTGGAGGGGTCATGTTTAGTTTTGGTTGGTTAAACCTGTTTTTATTTTTAAGTAACACGAATTAAAAAAATAACTAACCAAAACTTATCAGGACCCTCAATGTCAATTAATCTGATTACACGTCTCTGTGCTTTTACTGTAGGCTCTGTTTTAGTTCGATAAAAAGGATATTAATGATGACACCTATCTTATTTTATAACATGGCCGAAAAATGGTCCACGTGACGTCAACACCAGTATGGCCGAATGTCGCGACCCTTTATAGAGGGACTCTGGTTTATGTGTAATTTTTTGGCGCTAAAGTTTTTATACTTTGAAGTTTTGAATTAACATTTTTTATAAAATCTAATTAAAACAAATTTAATATGTTAAAGTAATATTTTAACAATTATATCAAAAAAAAATTATCCCAAAAATAAAAAATAAAAATAAATGACGAAACCAGTCAAAATTAAGCTTTATTAAAGACAATTATAGTTTCAAACTATAATTGTCTCTGGCATTATGCAATTTAGCCTCATTTCATTTTTAATGTAAGATATAAGTTTAAAAAATAAAATAATACAGCAAGGATGTCACTTTATTTCGGCACACTACTTTCTTGGATTGACAAAGGTTAGGAAAAGCATTTATTTTATTTAAAAATAAAAGTATTTTTTTAAATACCATTTTTTGTTTTAATACAAAATTTAAAAAAAAATAACATTTTTAAAATTATTCAAATTACTAAACCAATAAAACAACATTAAAAAATTGATTTTAAATAAAGGGTATAATACCAAAATTATTTTGCGTAAGACTAAGATTGTTAACTATACATGTTTTGCTTTATACCTTAGCCTTTGCATATTTTAACAGAATATGGGATATAAAGTACAGGTGGCAAACTCATCGAAAATTCAAATATTGTTTTTATATTTTCTTTAAAAAAGGTTAAAAAATGGGATATATAACCCAAACCTTTTTTACTATATTTCTTTACCTTTTACAGCAAATTTTACATAAATAATAATATAAAGAAGGTTTTAAAAAGTCATTAAAAAGCAAATATAGACACATGTGACAATGCCCATATATTATAAACAATAATTATTTATTTCTATAATTAGCTTTTAAACATTATGAAATTCCTTTTGATGACGATATTAAAAAATAAAGTATACACTGCGTTTGGCTTAAGTTAAAATTAAATTAATATGATAAATAAATTAACAAAAAAATCAGCAAAACAGCTTTTTGCTAAATTGCGCATTTTTTGACACACACGCCAATGCTACAAAGTGCCCTGAAAAAATATCGTTACAAAATTTATTTATTATTAACACGCTTTTATTTTTAACACGCTTTTATTAACTTGGGTTGTAACTATCTATCTATCTATCTATGTAACGGAATCTTTGAGCCTAATTTTTACCAACTTCCAGCTATTCGATTTCTTTGAAACTTTGCACACGTATTAAGGACCCATGACAATGCAATAATCTGCAAACAGTATCCCGTTATCCTGGTTAGGATCGCCAGGATAAAAAAATTCCTTTATATTATAAAAACAACACCTGTGTTGCCATCTTTTGGCAACATCCCAAACTTTTCTCAGGAACTTTAGCTACTCTTGACAAAATGGCGAAGGAATTTTTTAGTGAATAATAATAATACATGCATATTGAACTAAAAAATGAAAAATAAGTAATAGTTTAAAAAAACTAAAAAACACGCTTTTATATGCAACCGAACTAAAAATTAGAAAATAATTTTCATTAAAAAAAATATTGTCACTTCAGAGTAAAAAGCGTGGGGTGCATTTTACTATTTTTCATAACTTTTCCCTCATAGATATTGGCAAATATAATAATTATAACATTTAATATATTAAGCACCCTACGCTTTTTACTCTGAAGTGACAATATTTTTTTAATGAAAAATTATTTTCTAATTTTTAGTTCGGTTGCATATAAAAGCGTGTTTTTTAGTTTTTAAACTATTATTTTTTTAATACAACACCCTATGGTAGGAGAGCTAGTAAACCCTTTGAGTAACGTTAAGCCTGTAAGGCTAGAAATGTGTATAGTGATAAGTTATAGCATGTTAAGTTTGACAATCATCACCTGGCAAGTCCAGCACATCATCACCTCGTAAATTTTTGAAAGTAAAAAAACCCGGCAATGAGAGCTTTAAATTATTTTTAGGATTTAGATTATTCATATTAAGGTTTAAAAAAATTAACAGGATTTTCGATCAGCACAAGTAGCCGCCAGGCGAACTGAAAGGTGTGGTATACAGTGGTATATCCTTAATGTCTCCCCTTTTTTTTACAGATCAATTTAAAAAGGAAGCTGGACGCCATCTTGGAAAAAAGTTAAACAAAAAGAGGGCTTTTGTCATTATTTTAAAGATTTTAACAAGTACTTTATAAACCTAGAAGGTAAAGTCAATACTTGCACCTAATACAAAATGGCGGTACTTTAAAAATTATCTAAATACCTGATTTAGATGGCCATATTATTATTTTCATAACTCATATAGTAAGATGTATCTAATGTGGTGTTTTCTTAAAGCTCTTTTAAAGATCTTTTTAACATACTGTTAATAATGTACAGGGTGTCCCATTTTGGTTGTCCCTTATGGGAAACTTGGAAACCATAAGAGATATTAAAAATCTGATACCCCATCCTCGAGCTCTTTTTGGAGAAAACATTTATGGTAAAATAGATCATCGCTATCGCGAAGCGTTTCAGAGATACAGGGTGATTCTCGATTTTTTCACTTTTGAAAAGGCCCTGTAGCTTTGTTGTTATTACAGATACGAGAAAACTAATTGCACATTATAAAGACACTTTTTTCCGTAGAATCCAGTGGCGTAGCCAAAAAATTTTTTGGGCTGTCATTTTTGACATATGACCCAAACATGTTTTTTTATTAGGGACACCCTATAAATAATTAGGTAATTAAATTGCTTGTTTTTTTCTGATTAAAATAATATATCATAGTAGGTGGTTTAATAAATTTTTTACGTCAAATATTGGAAAAATTATGATTTTAAAGACGCATTTTTTATTTTAAAATTTAAAAATTTCCTACCACTTTATTTATAAATATATAAGTATGAAATTTTGGTAAATAATATATATGATGTAGAAGATTATTAATACGCATAATAAAATATTACACGGTGTCTCAAAAAATTAAAATGTTTTTTTTATTTTAAAATTTAAAAATTTCCTACAATTTTATTTATGAAAATAAAGGGATGAAATTTTGATATTTGATAAATGTGATGGTGAGAAATATTATTATATATTAAAAAATGATACAGGGTGTCTCAAAAAATTAAAATGATTTTTTTTATTTTTAACTTTAAAAATTTCCTACAATTTTATTTATGAATATATAAGGATGAAATTATGGTGGATAATATATATGGTAAGGAAGAATATTAATATAAATATATATAAATGATACAGTGTGTCCCAAAAATTAAAAATAATTATTTTTATGTTTAAATTTAAAAATTCAAAGCGTCCTTATTTATGAATTTGATGCAAAAATTTTTGGTACTGTATTAGTATGATAATGTTGTATCAAAAAATGAAAATCAAAGTTATACAGGGTGTGTCAAAAATTTTTGGATTTTTTTGGACTTTAAATTTTTTTTTTTTGTTTTTTTGCTCTATTGGTAAAGTTGACATGGAGAATTCATAAAAATTAAAAAACAACTTGATAAATTTTTAAGTTTAATTAATATAACTTGTTTATTATTGTTGTTGTAAACTAATTTTTTGTTTTTTTCTACGGAAATGTCTCCTGAGCTAAGGGATAACAGATTCCTTTTAAAACAAAAATATAAAACAGTTTAAAAACAGATAGAAGCCGCAATGCGTTTTTAAAATCATAATTTTTCCAATATTTGACGTAAAAATTTATTAAACCACCTACTATGATATATTATTTTAATCAGAAAAAAACAAGCAATTTAATTACCTAATCATTTATAGGGTGTCCCTAATAAAAAAACATGTTTGGGTCATATGTCAAAAATGACAGCTCAAAAAATTTTTTGGCTACGCCACTGGATTCTACGGAAAAAAGTGTCTGTATAATGTGCAATTAGTTTTCTCGTATCTGTAATAACAACAAAGCTACAGGACCTTCTCAAAAAGTGAAAAAATCGAGAATCACCCTGTATCTCTGAAACGCTTCGCGATATCGATGATCTGTTTTTACCATAAATGTTTTCTCCAAAAAGAGCTCGAGGATGGGGTATCGGATTTTTAATATCTCTTATGGTTTCCAAGTTTCCCATAAGGGACAACCAAAATGGGACACCCTGTACATGGTGGAAAAGTATTTTTTTTAATGAAGCACCCTGTATTATATTAATATTGAAAAGATTTTAAAAAAGCTTTAAGAGAATACCACATGAGGTACATCATTTAAAGCACTACCATTTCGTATTGGGTAAAGGTATTGACTTTATATTTTGAGGTTATAAATAAGGAGATTAAAAATGATGTGCAACAAGACCCCCATTTTTATTTAACTTTTTTTTTCTGCCATCTTTATATTTTCATCCGCCAATTTTACTCTAAAATATAGTATTTAAGCATCAATTTTATATCCCAAAGTGAAGCTTTTTAAATTAATCCGTAAAAATTAAAAATGGGGGACATTAAATATTCGCACTCTATATCACACCTTTTAGTTCGCCTGTCAGGTACTTGTGCTCATCGAAAACGCCTGTCAATTTTTTTAAACATTACTATGAATGCAGAATTACAGCGCCCGTGTTCTTTTTTCTTTTACTTTTAAAAATGTACAGGGTGATGATGTGTAGGGCTGATGCTTGCCCGGTGATGATTGCCGTACTTAGCATGCTATGACTCATTACTATACAAATTTCCAGCCTTACAGGGAAAATGTTACTCGAAGGGTTCACTAGCTCTGGGGCCACTATATCTATATACAGCGTATCTTCAAAAGTTCTTACCAAATAAGACACTTTTTAAATAATAACTTAACGAGAAAAAGTGTCTTTTCTAAAAAGTCCTGCTTGATTTGAGAAAAACGTTTGTACAAAAATAGGAGTATGTTGGATGTACAGGGCTGCTTAAAAAATAATTAATAGGGTGAGTTAACTACACAGTTGTAAAAACGTCATTTTGGCATTCTCGAGCGTGGCTAATTTTTTTTTATTTTGAAGAAAATAATTTGAGGATAACGAAAAATTTATAATCCAATGCAATCCGAAGGATTTCCACAAGTCCCAAATAACAACAGTATTTCTTTGACATATTTAAAAACCTATAGCCGCTTTTCCCACGAATGAAAAGGTATAATTATATAGTATATAATAAAACATTTTTTTCTTCTTACATCTAAGCTTTGCAACCCAACAGGTCTCCACGATGCTTAAGTTAATCCCCATTTAGTATTGTGGGCTTCCCTACTACAAACACCACCTATAAAATGAATGTTGTCTCTGAGATGAGGTCAAAAAATACGTAACAATTAGTATTTAAAGCTTTATAACAATTTGTTTGCCGGCTCATGGTGCTGTCATCTATGCGCGTGTAAAACGTATTTGTAATGTAACTATGCTTTAAGCGGCTCTACCGCACTACCGACTTTATTTAAACATAGGCCCTATTTATTCCAGGTACCTTATTTGAACTTTTTTTTGCAAAATTAATTTTTAAATGTTTAAATTTCTCCAGGAATTTATGAACGCAATGTATAGTAAAAAATATACACGAAAAAAATACCGATAAATCACATATTTTTCAAAAAGAAAGCGGCTTCTTGTTTTAAAAGATGCATTTGTTATACTATTTAAATATTTATTACCACTTTTTATTGCTGTTAGCTCAACCTAGGCGTTGTAATGGTTAAAACCTTATTGATATTTTTTATAACAAAAAATACAGTTTTATCTGTTTAATATGAAATAAACGCAAATTTAAATTATTACCAACTGAAATTCAATAATATCTATTAATCCGTAGTGGGCGTGGTGTCTGCGTTTGCTCTTTGGGATTGGAAATTACGTGACGCCTACCTATTAGATTCGCGATTTCCTTTAATCTGTAGCATTTTATACTTTACAATAATACCGTTCAATTTTGCATCCTAAAACCAACTTCGTTTTTAGAAAATTGCACAAATTGCAAAAAGCCCAAAATAAAATTATTTTTGGCGTTTTGCATTATTTCATCTTACGTTTCTACATACAGTGAGGATATTAAAAGTCCTCCCCTTTTTTTTGTATGTGACAAGATATGGAGATCAGGTTAAATTTGGGTAAAAGGGTGTTTTTTAAACTACTTTTTGGCAAAAAAATGATTACGGTCACGTGGCCTAGTGCCAAGGGGGCACTAGAAACTTTTTTTTAATAAAAGGGGGTTATGTAGCACCTGGTTTTAAAGGCCCTACTTAATGCTACTTTGTTTAGCTATTCCAGACCTAAAATCGTATAAGTTTTGACTCAATTAGTGTAAAAACAATGCGGTTTTAATGGAATTGGCTTGTAACTCTGGATCGGACTGGAAAACGAGGTACTACCTGACCCTCCTTTTCATTTGGAAAAAAAGCATTCGCTCGTCTGGTGTAAACGCACCTTAAAACGTACACGAAATACGACATTTTTAAAATTGGAGAGAAATTAAAATATTTAAACATATTTACGTAAACAATTGCATTAAGTAAAATTGCAAACCTTTTAGGTAAATTTGAATTATTAATTTCGGCATTTTTCTACTACAAATATCGACGCACTGTGCGTCGTTGTTACGCCGGGAGTGTTACGGACGTGTTTATATATGAAATTGTCGCGCTGGTGTCCTGCTAACGTCACGCCGCGCTTGCTGTTTGCCGGAGGCCTAATAATTATAAATTTTTAAATTATCGCAATGGCCATTTTACATATTTTTATTACTGATAATTACTATATAATTTTTCCTTTAGCTTTAGTGAAAAAAAAGGAACAACGACACAAAAATTATTAAAAAAAGCTGCAAAAGCTTCCAGCGGCTAGGTACTACATTTTAAAGCTATTTAAAACATTTTTTAAACAGTAATACCATATACTAAGTGGATAATTTAAAAAATGTTTCTTTACTCTTTAACTCGAAAACATAACTGAGAATTGTTTCTTATAATATTTAAGTTTAGAAAGGTTTAAAAATGCTAAATAAAACAGATTTTCCTACTTATTTCTGTTGCGTTTTATCAAAACTTTAAGTGTAGTATAGGTTAAAAGTCTGGCCACACATAACCGCACCGATGCCCCTCAAGACTAGCACCGCAGCATGACCGTTTCTTGATGCGATTTTGGTTTAATTTTGAATTTTGACGGTGATACATTGTACGGTCTGAGTCATGCCCAGACAACGAAATCATACGTGGATCGGATAGCGCCGATGTTTCCCGAACTAAGCTTTGAGTTTACCGGGCGTAATCTTTTATTTCAACTCATTACGTATAAAAATGTAGAGTTGAGTGTGAGATTGATTTAAGGTTAATTGTAGTAAACAAACAATACAAGAAAAAGTGATTTAATAGGTATAAAAAAATGTATAATAATTCTATTGTTACATTTTGTGAATAAAATGTATGTAAGTAAAAGTCATGAATATATTGTTCTTTTTGTGTATGGTTTGTGGTAGGGCACGATGCGGTAATATTAAGCCTACGGCATTTGATTACAATGGTATATTTTAAAACCGAGACATGGCCTTGCTATGGTGCGGTTATGTGTGGCAAAACCTTTAAACTGTGTTACTTTATTTGTGAATGTTTATTTTACAATAAGGTATAATTTAAATAGTAGTATAACTGACTGGTATTACTGAAATTTTATTAAACACAAAACTTTTGCACCGATTCCCCCTATAATTCTACAGGAAAAGCGCGGCCACGGGCTCGTTGCGGTTATGTGAGGCCCGACCTTTAAGGTTTGACCACGCATAACCACACCAAGTCCTGCACTGTAGCACCGCCGTGTCTCGGTTTTGAAATGTACCGTTGTAAGTAAATGCGCACCGCATTTTGACAAGTAAACAAACATTAGTTTAGTTGATTTCTTGAATTAATAATGTAAAGAAACCTATAAAACCAAAATAACAGTGTATTTGTAGGATTTACTGACATGTTATTCACAAGATGTAAAAATAAAATTAATTTTACAGTTTTTATTACTTATTTAATCACTTTTTTGTATTGTTTGTTTACAACAAGTAACCTTTCACCACTTCCTTTAATTTTTTTACGTAATAAAGAGAAATAAAAGGTGATGCCCGTAACTTAAAGCTTTGCTCAGGGTACATCGGCGCTATCCGATCCACGTATGATTTCATTTGCTGGACATGTTTTAGACCGGACGAGATACGGTGCGAGTATTGTGGGACATTGTTGCGGTTATGTGTGACCAGACTTTTACCTTCACTACGCTTAAAGTTTGTAAAAAAATAGCAGAGGATAAGTAGGAATAATTATTTTATTTAAGCAAACAGATATACATACATAAAACAATAGACATAACTTGACAAAAATGCTTTGTATATTTTTGGGGGCATGAAAAGTGCTTTTGAATTTGTCCGGATTAATTTGCCCCACTATTCTCTATTACCGTGAGATCGGAGCTCGAAGCTGTTATGAGTGGCCCGACTTTAATTCTTTCTATTTGTGGATTTGCTACGTATCGGGTAATTGTCTGACAATAAAGATTAATAACATGGATAAACCATACTTACTGAAACAGAAATTATTTTGACGGCTATTATTAGTGGTTTTAATTTCTAAATAATTATAAATAATTTATAAAGTTTTGTTGAGTTAATAACATAGTTTATAACTTTGTATATTAGTTATATAAATAATTTGTCCACATTTCGTTAAACATTTTAATAGCATATTTACTTTACTTAAAATGTTTTTTTGCAAATATGTGGTCGGTCTCTCTTAATGGCCTAGTTGTTTGTAACTCTACCTAACCAGAACTGAGTTTGGGTCGAAGAGCAGGGCCGTAAGCAAAAAGGTTAGGTATATTCCAACAAAAAGAAAAAGACGATTTACGTAGACGTCCCCTTCAATAAACAATCATCATAAAGTCTTTTTGGGTTCCGGGAGGTGGAGGATTTTCCGACTCCAGGTACGGTAAATTATTATTAAATGGTGGCATTAGATGACACTACTGCGTTGTCCAAAAAGTGTCCTAAAATACAACATCTTTATTTTTAAAAACACAAATATATTAAACTTTGACAAAATAATGAGATAAAATGGGCAAAAATCTGCCTTCTGTTTCCCCCATTATACAATGGGAAATACTAAAACAAATAATGTTATGAAAATGCAGTTTACGTAAAAAGTCTTGAATTTTTTTATTTTTTTAGTCATATTTTTTGATATTCTAGAACCACAAAAATTAAATTGTGATTTTCCAATATAGGGCAACATTTGCGTACCTGTTGGGTCTGGGCCACGATAACAAAGCGTAAGCGTCGAGCGGAAAGTTTCAAATCTCTTATGTTACCGGTAGTGACTACAATATTTTGTTGTAAACAGCGTCTTTAAACCAGTTTATATGCCTTAAAAACGCTCCAGCAATAATATTTGTTCATTGCAGTAGCAGCGGCAGGGCTTACGCTTAGTATCGTGCCCGAAGCCTTAAAATTAACGTAACCACATTACTTTCAATACAAAAGTTTTGTCAGGCTTAGACGTATGGCGTTCGTACGTAAAAATTAATTAGTAAAATTATAAGATGGTAATATTTACACAGCACATAGTAATACAAATAAAAAAAAATATTTTAATAAGTGGGAATATAATAAAAGTAAAATTTAATTAAACCCTGTTTTCAAAACACAAATATATTAAAGCTTGGATTTTGTTCAAAGCAAGTCTATTTTATTTCTCTTAAAGGACTCACCATCAAAAGCCTCTACAGCTTTAGCCTTAGGCTCAATTCAGGCATTCTAATGAGGCCGGAACCGGATGTACGCCCTTTAGAGTGCCCTCAGAAATGTTTAAAAGACCGGCAAGTGTCGATAAGTACACGGTTTGTCAAGCTTTATTTGTTTACGTGAAAATGTATTTTTGGTAAAGTTGTCATTTTTAAAGTTTAAAGCTTTGGTGAGTGTTTTTATTTACAGCCAGAAATGTTTAGTTTTAAAAACCAAAGTGAGTAGGAGTATTTATTTTATTTTAAATTACCAATTTATTTAAATAAACTAGTTTTTTTGCTTTTCATTTTAAAAATTAAAGTAAACGTAGTCTTCTATATTGCTGTTGGATCTAAATATACTTTTTAATTGTTTTTACTTTACCTTGTAATAAAACTAAGCTCTTTGCTAAGTTCAGTTGAAATTTAAACAAGGTACTGTCCATTTAAAGGTGCTACTACCCAGGGCCGTGCCTACCGGGTGGTGCAAGTGGCAAGGCACCAGAGCGCAATACTGCGGTGGAAATGCATGAAATAAAGGGCCGGATTTAGTAAAATTTTGGAAAACAATGTAATATAATTAAAAGTGAATGTTTTTTGGCCTTCAAAAATATTTGATAGAAAGCAAAAAAGCAATGTTTTAAGGCCACCCTATACATCCAACATACAAATATTTTGGTATAAATGTATTTTCCCATTAAGCAGTACTTTTTATGATGAGGCATTTTTTTTTTTAGAGTTAATATTTAAAAAGCTTTCCATATGGTAAGAACTTTCGAGGACAAGCTGTATACATTTATGTCATAAACACTATACTTTTTAACTACAGGGTATCAAGAATTAAAAAGAAATATGTTTTTTAGTTACCTTTATGTTAATTCACATTTTTTTTATAAAATATAAACATTTTAAAAATATTTAAAAATGTAAAAAGTAAACTAAGTACACTTTTTTAAATTTTCGATAAACGACAAAAAAACTTTTATTTAAAAGAAATAAAAATTTAGGTCGCTATAAGAATTAATTAATTACACTTTATTGATATGACGTCATGTATCTTTTTTAATTAAGAGGACAATTGGACCAAAAATTACATTTTGTGAAAAAAAACCATTATTAAAAGATGTAATACTCGAAGAGAAAATGTTGATTTTGTATACAGGGTAGTAAACTACCTTTCTTTTTCATTTTAAAGCAAAATGTCATTAGAAAAAATTAATAAAAACAAAGTTTAAAATCAATGAAAGTATAATAATATACAATATTATTGAACTCTATAATTTGGCGAAACGCCCCAATGCTATTCGCTTACAGATAAAAAATTGTGTAGTGTTAAAATTTTAAAGAAGTAGGTGTTGAAGAAGCAAATAGGAGTTTTTAGGTAATTTTATTATAAAAAAATTAAAAAATTTTAATTTTTATTAGCTCCAAAATAATTTTTGTAAACATTTTTAATTCTTCGGTAACATAACAATAACAATCAAGCCATACCAAATACTATTTTAAATAAATTTTCTCAATGATATTTTGCTTAAAAATTTAAAATAAAGGTAGTTTACTCTTTGAGAAAAGTTATGTTTATTAAGTTTTTGCGTACCCTGTCTACAAAATCAACGTTTTTTTCCTAAAATAATATTTTTTACACAAGCTGAATTTCTAGATAGAGAATAAGTTTTTGTCGAAAAATTATTTTTTATTTATTTGTCCTCTTGGAAATCACGATTTGTGGACAGTTTGTATATCAATTTGTTTTTCTAATAAAGTGCTTATATTCTACACTTTTATCCCCTAATATAAATTACACCGTTGTGAAAAATGTCTTTTAGACGTGACTAAAGCTAGTTAGTAAAGACCTTGCGTGTTGTCAACGTTTTTTAATTAAGATGTAACCTTTCCCTTAGCTATACCTCTATTATAGGCAATAAATTAGCATTTGGTGTTATTAAAGTATAAGTTTATTCATTTATTTATCATTATGTTTCACCATGTGTAAAGTACTATTGGTAAAAAAAAATAGCCCAGAGTCGGTCTATATAAGGTCGCGACATTCGGCCATATTACTTTAACGTCACATCTTCCATTTTTCGGCCATGTTGTTCAGTGCCGGAGATATACAGTTTATTGTATTATTAGAACAACCGTTTACACAACATTTTTAATTATTATTAAGTTGTAAATTCTTTTACTTTAAATAAAAAACATTTGGAATTACATATTTCAACAAATACACTTTCAAATTAATTTAACATGAAATGCGCAAATTCTAGACGCCACTGAATTAATCATCAGCTTTGATTTTACCCAGTCCTGCCAACTTTTCTCAGTAGAGTTCCCTTTCTTGCGCCCCCGACCTCGAACCGCCTAAAAGTTGAGGATGCGTCGCAACCTATTTCCAGTATAAATATAAACTAACCTTGAAGTAGCCATTGTCCTTTTTATACATAATTTGTGCAAGTAAATTGGTGCATGTAAACAAAAATTATTTACTTGTGCAAGCCATAAAGTTTAGCTTGAGTAAAATCTGGAAGGTCAGATAATTGGCATGTGGTTGGCGCAAATGCACGAATCTGTAAACAAGACACCAATTTACCGCATGCGATGCAGTGAGTAAACACTTGTAAAGATAATTGTTAATTTAACTTAAATGTGGCCTCAATTTGTTAGTTTTTACTAATAGTTTGCTTTCTTTAATGACGTTTTTATTTTTTGTGGTAATATTAATGTCATAGAAAAAAAATGCGGTTATCTTGCAGTTTTACAACTTTGTATATTTTTTTGTCTCTGGAAAGTTAAATCTAAACAATATAGTGATAGAAATGCTAAATAGGCTTAACACATTCTAATTAAAAAAAGAGCAATATTAAAGCGACAGCAAATGGAAACTGTAGCAAAAAATTAATTTGTTAAGAACAATCTATAAAAAGAACCTAAAATATTTCTCGAGTCTAAGAAGTCTGGTGCTGGCGTAAGACTGACGGTCTCTCGATGTTGTCTTCGTAGCTAAAACCTTTAAAGTTGCAGATTATCTTTAATGTAATGTATTTTGACACCTAATACCAGTATTAATTTGCTTATTAACGTTGTAACTAAATCTGATAAATATCGATAAAATGTCTTATCTATGCGCAGCTTATTACAAAAGTTCTCTGGTAATTTATTAATTCTTTTGATAAATTAATTTGAGAGCTACTCTCTTTTTGTCAAACCAACGCTTCTGCAATCTTCTTGGTTTTGGTTCTTTTATTTTTTAAAATAAATATACACAGTTAATGATGGCTGACAATTCTGAACACTTTTGAGCAAAAAGACTTGACTGTGAAAATGGATGCAACAGTTCAGGTAGATTTGCACAAATGGCCAAGCACAAATTAACTTGCGCAAATTGCATGAACGTGAAAACGCACCTTTAAAGTATATTCTAGTGACAGTGTTTTTTTAATTATATAGTTTTAAAGGTATGAACCAAACATATTATTTTTTGCGAACACCCTGTATATTTTATATTAATTAAATTAGGGAGAACAGGACTTTGGCAAAAATGTTTACCCCTTGTTTTCTTAAGTTTGTTCACCTATTAAATATTTAAAAACTAAATATTTTAAATCAACTTGACTGCTTTTATTTTCAAAACCGTATCCAAAATCAGTATATGTATCCATAATTTTAGAAAACCCTGTATGAAAGTGTTACCAAAATTAGTATTATAATTTTAATATTGATAGTGTTTATTTCATACATGGTTATTAACTATTTTATTCCAAATTAATTTTTTAATAATTATAGATACATACTAATTTTGAACACAGTTTTGAGTATAAACACAGTGGGGCTGATCCAAAATATGCGGAACCCAGGGGTGAATACGGGTGCTGGGCAGAGTAAAATCTAAAATAAAAAGTTTAAACTAGATTTTGCTTTAAGATATAAACAAATTATTAACTGACTGACTTTATTCCTTAATTATAAAGTCTATATCATGGCCTACCATGCAAAATTTAATTTTAAAATTAAAAACTTTAAAATAAAGATTAGGTATTACATATTATTTAAAAACTTGTATTCTTTATGATTTAATGAATAAAAATATGCAGGGTGTTTCATTAATATATCATATCTTTAATTCATGTTTTAAAAATATAAAAAAATTTCACCGTGGTTTATTTACAGCCATGTTCTTTTTCTCTTTAATATTTATATCAAAATATCAAAAATGGGTTAACGTAACAAAATGATTTTTAATTTGTCAAATAATTACGTCACCAGACATTTATTGTGCATAAAGATAATACAGAGATGTCTACAAGAAGAGACAAGGCTTCAAATATTTGAATTTTAGCGACGGGCCCACGGGAAGAAAGTTAACTTTTCGTTTGTTAAAAGTCAACCAAGTGACAATTTTAAACTTTTGTAAAGTGGAAAACGTCAACATTACATACACGTAACCACTTTTTAAAATAATTTCATGCTTACAATATTGGTGTAGGAGGTAGCAACGTTTTCAAAAAGAATTTTAGGTCAGCTGATTTTTTAATATGTTATTCTCCTTCTTCTTCTGGGTAGACCCTGGGCTGTTTGGCTGGCGGTAGTGGTTGCGTTTATTAGTTCGCATTCTACCTGTAGAGTTAATTATCTAAGATTTTGAAAACATTTAAAGAAACCAAATTTGTAATTATTTATCTTAAGATATATAATTTGTACTCGTCTAAAATATTTTGAACATTTACTTTTTCATTTTAACATTTACTTTTCATTTTAACATTTATATTAATAGTTTTTACGTCTAAGGCAATTAACGATTGGGCTGTTGAAGTAAAGATACATTTATTTATCATTTGGCTAAATCTCGCTTTAATCGGCAAAATTTATTTAACTAAGAATTGGGGAGGACTATTTTACCGAGATTTATGTTTCTTCTACACGGTGGGTTTTAAAATACAACTTTAATTCCTACTAATTTAAAGGCGTAACTAGCAAGAATACTAGTTTTAACTGTTTATTTTATTTGATTTAGGATACATTATTATTAAAAAATATTTTTATTTACAAGTGAACCAAATTAAAAACAAACTTTGCTTATCGTAATAAAACTAAATTTTTGCTTTCGCCCAGATAAGTTAATGCTAGAATAAAAACACACCTTTTATAATAGTAATTATCAAAAACAGGTTTTTGGCCACTGCGTCCATAAAAAGAAATATTAAATAAACAGTAGGTAATTAGTGTTGCCACGAGACTATACTTTATTTTTGTCGGTAAAACATAATAACTTTTATACTTTAATGTGTTGTGAAAAATGATATTTAAGACAGTGGTTTTTAAGTTTAAAATGTGCAGACTAAAGACAATCACATGTATGTACAAATATATTTTTTAAATTTTATATTTAAACCAAAAATAAAAGTTAAAAAAAGTAATTAAAAGTTAGTAGGCTTAAGAAAAACGAAACCTATATGCATGATTGAGGTGATTCTTAACCAGTAGGCATAAACTTGAAGAATTATTGCTTAAAACAATATTTACCATTAAATAAAAAAATAAATAAAATACTCCATTTAGTTAGATAATCAATTATTTTAAATAGGATAAAATAACGCTGATTATGGAGATAAATAAAACATAATAATCTACTTCTGGTTTAAGAAATAATTTAGTATAAGTTTAACTTAGCTTTGTTAAATTTGTCGAATAATTAATTTGTTTTTATTAAAAAAAATACCATTAATTATAATGTTCGACATTTCTAATAATACAACCTAAAAACTAAAAATTGTTAAGTGCTTTATTCTTTAATAATAATTAATATATTGTCAGAATTATGCTGCCTTGGTAAAATTTAAAATAATTAGTTATCTCTTTGATCAAAAACATGATAATAACTTATTTTTTTAATTTTCGGTCAATATTTTCTTTAGCAATAAGCTCCAGAGCTTATGCGTAAAGGTTAAGAATTAACCTTGTGTAACTTAAAATTTGCCAATTATAAAATTGCTTATTACTATTAATAACTATTTTGCTCACGAGCCCATACCAAAGGCGGTAATTTAAATTATACCAATTTTTTAGGCATAATATGGTGCCACCTACTTTTTATATGTAAGCTGCGTCTTGTGACTAGATTAAGAGCAAGAAATGCCTTGCAAAAATGTATATTTTTTAATTTTCGGTCAATGTTTTCTTTAGCAATAAGCTCCAAAGCTTATGCGTAAAGGTTAAGAATTAACCTTGTGTAACTTAAAATTTGCCAATTATAAAATTGCTTATTACTATTAATAACTATTTTGCTCACGAGCGGAAATTTAAATTATACCAATATTTTAGGCATATGGTGCCACCTACTTTTATATGTAAGCTGCGTCTTGTGACTAGATTAAGAGCAGGAAATGCCTTGCAAAAATGTATAGTTTTATTAACAAATTTTTTGAATAATTATTTTATTTTAAATCTTTAATAATTTTATACTAGGACATGTTTATTTATTATAAATAAAAATAAATGTATTGCTAAATTTTAGTTTTGCTAAATTGTTATAGAAAAAAATTAAGGCAGTATGTTTTATAAGGTTTAAGCAGTTTAAAATCATAATTTTAAGCTCCGCCGTATGCAAGTTGAAAAGTCAATATTTATTTAGCGTTCCCTTCATGTTAGAGATTCCCTGTCAGTATGTTACCCTCGTTTAAATGAATATATTATCACAATATACATAAATCCTTGTTCTTGAGAGCAAATGGTTGGAAATTGTCAGTAATGAGCACAAACTATATGTCTTAGTTTAACTACTATATGGGAAACGTTCTCATAGTCGTACAAGTACATACATATTTTTGTAAAACGAAGTTAAAATACATTTTTAGGGCCAAAACTGAGATATTTTATTACAAGTGCAATAAAACTATTTTTTTAAATAAAGAAAAACCTGAAAAATTTGTAACATAGTGTTTTGTTTAAACTACTTTTAAAAAGCTTTAAAGATTAAAAAAAAAGAAATATACATTAACTTATAAGACTAGCCTTATAGGATAAATCATTGTTCAAAGCAGATAAATGAAATAAACATGGAATATTTAGTTACTTTAAGGTAGATAAGTGATGTTAAGCACAGGTCACAATATAATGTAAAAAAGTTATTTAAAAAAATGGTGTACGGGCAAAGAAACAAGAGTCTAAAATAATAAAGTAAAGAGCCACACTTTCCTGCGTTTAAGTCACCACAGACATAAAAAATTCGTTAGCACACAATAACCCTTTCTACAAACCCCAATAGATGATCGTATCCGCTCTTAGAAATCTTAAGGACAAAGTGAAATTCGAGAATTAGGGAATCTACCAGTAAATTATCACAGGCCAACAAAATTAAAACAGTGGTATGTGCTGGGTATTGGACAAAGATTTACTGCCATATTTTTGCCGCAGAACACGAATCTAAAGTTAAAACTAGAGGTCAAACTGCAAAAACCATATTGCGAGGGCCAAGGAAGCACTAGCAATTTTTTTGTAATTGAATGGCGGGTTAGATAGCACCCTATTTTAAAGGCTTTTGAGACTTTATTTAACGCTATCTTGTTTTTAAAAACTAGCTCAGCCGTTCCAGACTGACAACCATTTAAAATTTTACTTAAATACTATACAAACAGTGCGGTTTGTTGTGTTATTGGCTTGTAAGTCTGGAACGGCTGGGCCGATTTTCAAAAACAAAGTGGCGTTAAATAGAGTATCGAAGGGCCTTTATATATAAGGTGCTATATAACACCCGTTTCAATAAAAAAATTGCTAGTGCCGCCTTGGCCCCTGCAATTCGGTTATTTGTAGTTTTACCTCTAGTTTTGACTTCAGATTCGTGTTATGAACCAAAAATCTTTGTTTGATACCCTGCCTGCGTTATTATAGTCTAAAAACATAAAAAAATCTGTTAGACTAGAGAAATACAAACCAGCCCTACGAAATAAGCAGATGACATTTGCTCTGTTTCAACACCATCTAGAAACAGGACTGAATTTTAGAAACGGCCTATACATATATCACATATGGCAATGTTTATTACATATTTAAACATTTAAAATAAAACAGTCTTTTTAATAAAAAATGTTTTGTTTAATAAATTAAATAAATAAAAATTCCATGTATAGTTAAAGTATGGTTAACTCGTGCTAAAAGTTACATAATAATGCTTTTTTTTAACGATACAGATAAAATTTATTAAACTTATTGATACAATAAAAAATATCATTTAAAACATATTGTGTATAGTTACCTATCGCATTTTGCAGTAGCATTCTAATATCGTGTTAATTTTAAAAACTGGACTATTTAAATTATTTCTTTCGAATCTGCTGACTCGGGGCAGCGGGTCGAGCCAAGTTGAGGCAAAGTAATCAGCTACAGCGCAGCGTCGAGTTTAATACTACACAACCACTTGGTGACACTTTTATCCCTCTATAACTTAAAACTTATTTAACGATACCACATGAACTGGGTGTTTAGTTATGTTTATAAGGACAACTAGAAGCCCACATTTTATAAAGCTATCTCAAACAAGTATAAACTTATGAAGGTCCAAAATCGTCAATTTTCGACTGACTTACTGATGACATATAGATCAAAAAACCTAACCCACTTTCAGATGAACTAGAAAGCTGAAATTTGGAATCCAGCTCGGTATTTGTGTGTAAGCGTGGAAAAATACTGATAATAAAAAAAATCAAAATAGTAAAAAATTGGGGCGGGTCACCATACAAAAAAAATGTCTTTTTTTATTATAGCGGTTGAAGCATTACACGCAGATATTTAATATAATAAATTGATCCATGTTGTAGTGGTTATAATATCCGCCTAATAACTTTTTTAATTTTCTTTACAATATTATGTTCCTTGTTTTGTTGCCACCCCAATAAACCAACTGAATACACAAGGCATAAAATAAATTAAATGGTTGGTGATAATTGTATTGTTTCATATTTATTTTCCTTAGAAAAAGTAATGATATTTCACCAAAAACATAAATGTGCAAAAGTTGAGCCAATACTAAAATTATGTATGGCTGTGGGTCGCAAAAAGAATAAAGATCTAAATAAGTGTCAAGTTCTGTACAAAATTAAAATATGTATGAGATCTTAAAGTGGGTTGAATTTAAGTTGGACAATTTTTATCAAAATTTAAAAATATTTACATAATTTGATTAAATTTATAAAATGACTGATGTAATAAAAACTGGACAAGTCGAATCCAACCTACTTTAAAATCTCATACATATTTGGATTTTGTACAGAACTTGGCACAAATTTAGATCCTCATTTTTTTACGAAAGGCGAACCCACAGACAAGCATAATTTAAGTGAAATTGGCTCACGTTTTTTACATTTATGTTTTTTTGGTGGGATATTATTTTAAACGTTATTTACCCATTCAAAAATGTTTTAAATATTACGTACTTAAAATTGTTTTGTAAAAGTAATTTACAACTTTTTGTACAAGTACACATTATCTAGCAGGCAGCTCGTAAAGGCGCTTAAAACTTTAAAATGTACATATGTTATATGGTACAGTGTCGTAGATAATTTTATTTGTTTTGTACGGCAAAATTGACCCAAACGTTTTTGATGTTTTTAAATAAAACCATATAAATTTCATATAATTTTAATTTAAATTAAAAAGTAGCAGTAAAAATTAGAGGGTACTCTTTAAAAGTGGGTTTTATCAAAAATACATTTTGCACTGGAGCTCCTTACCTATTTTATTGCATGGTACACTACTTTCACATGTAATAACAAAGTCAGTTTAAACAGATTTAACAATTTTATTTGTCAAACAATAAAGACGAAAGAAGCGACAACTTCTGTGGTTACAAATAAAGTTTAAGACAAAAGTTTTACAAAGAATCAATGAAAATTACTTTTCGGTTTAACTCTCGAAAACATTATTGTTTACGAGGGGACTTTCCTTAAAAGTTTAAAAGTGCTTTCATCATTTTAGCAAATTTCGGATTGTGTAATTTGTAACATTATTATTTAAAAATTTAAACTTATAAACAATTTTATATATTTTGTACAAAAATCACAAGTTAAAGAATTAAATAGTTAATTTTCTTTAAAAAGTAGTTCAATATTTTAATTGTCTGTAATAAAATGTTAAGACCAAGGAATGGGAATAAACCGATACTGTATAAGTAGGCTTAAAATATTTAAATACAAAAAATTAAAGCCTTAACCTAAACATATCAAAACATAAGTATTAGTTGAATATGTCAAAAAAGACAATCCCTAGTTTATTTGTGTTTGCTCTTTTATTCTTATGGTTTTTTAAATGTCTATATTCCTGGCCATTTTTACAACTTTTAACAAAAGTAAAAGACGCCTTAATTTGGTAATTAATAAGTTATTTTGGAAAGAAAATTATAAAACATAATTACATGTTTTTAATATCAGTCTTTAAACATGTGGTTAAAGGTCAAAATAACCTGCAGGGGTGAATGTGGAAATGTTTGTTTTTTTCTCATATTTTTCAATGTTATTTAATATTTTGGATACGTTGAATAACAAGTACATGGCTAGTTTTTTTATTTGTATTTTTATTAAAAAAAATATATATAAATATACCTTATAAAGGTTTTTGTCGGTCCCAAACTTATATAAGTAATAATGAGTTTAATAAAATATCAAGAATATATTTATGTAGTCTCGTTCCTTAGAACTTAAATTTATTTTTGGTACATATTTCTTGGGTTAAAGGTCCGACGGTAAAGAAGTGTTTTTAATCTTCTACATGTTTTATTTATTACGTAATAATTACACCACTACTACACAATACCCACATTTTTTTAACCATCGAAGCTATATCTTAAGAAATTTGCACCAGACATTAAGAATATATAAAGAAATGCTAAACAATGGACACTAAGAATTTGTCCTGTTAAAAGCCATTCCAATAATAATTACTTTGTATACAGGATGTTTCAATACTTATCCGACAAACTTTAATGGCTAATTTAAAAATAAAAATTAGAAAAAAAACTTTTAAACCATATGTCCCAAACGTCTTAGTTTTTAAACTGCAGGTTACTAAAAATTAAAAAAATGTTTTTTGGTATAACTTTTATACCAATTAAAATCCTATAATCCAAATGACGTTTTTCGGCATAAAAAAAGTTACTGAGGGGTTTTAAGGTAAATATTTTTAATAAAAAGATGGTACACTAATGCCTAAAATAAAAATACTGTTTCAATATCATCTAACATTAGGTTTAAAACAAATTTGATATTTTGATTTGATGTACAGCTTTCGCGTAAATAAATAAAAACCATTTCTCAGAATAATCCTTTTGTTTCGATAATATCAAGTTCCATAGTAAAAAAATCACTTTTGTTATAGAAGGAGAGCTAGCGAACCCTTCGAGTAACGTTAGGCCTGTAAGGCTAGAAATTTGTAGAGTTATGAGTTATAGCATGCTAAGTATGTACAAGAAAACCTCGCAACCATCAGCCCTACACAATATTACGCTGTATTACCTGCAAGGCTAACCAAAACTTGTGGAAACCGGGTTCTCAAAAGTGTAATATCAAGCCTGTTATTTTCTTAAAAGTGTTTTACAATTTTTATATTTTGGTCGAATGTTTGGTTGGATAGGATATAGATTTCTGATGTTTCAGATTTTATGTAGCACATCCAGTTTAACCGGAAGTGCTCCCAACTTTGACATTTTAAATGGAACACCCTATATATTTTTCTTAAAATAAATTTTACAGTCAATTTCAAGAAAATACATGTTATACCTATCTTATTTAGTTTTTGACAAAATGGCGTTCAAAAATGTAATGTAAACCGCCATTTTTATCGATTAATCAAAAAGCATATAAAGCCAAAAAGGGCTAATGCGATTTGTTACATGTATTAAATAAACCTTATATTCTTTTACGATAAAAATACAATTTCTGATTTTACTGGAAGTGCCACAGAAATTGATGTTCGGCAATAAACAACTTCAGTAATTTAAACCTAACACTTATTTCTCAATATGTTTTGTTAATTATACTCTATCTCTAAACCAAATAATTTTTAAGAATATTTATAGTTAAGCGCAATGCTGTCCTAAAAATAGCAAATAAAATATATTTTTTACGTTTCACTACTAATACCTGAAAAACTCTTAGGCTTAAAGATGGGGTATAATAAAAAAGACGGTTGAATAATAGGTGTTAAATTTAAATTTAAGGCCTAAGATAGTGGTTTTCTTCGAATTATTGAAGTTTTTATTGCCGAACGTCAATTTCTGTGGCATTTGTACAATTAGCGTAAACATACGCTGTTATACAGCGTATGTTTAGTAGGATGTAAGATTTATTAAATATGTGTAAAAAATCGCATTAGTTCTTTTTCACATCATTTGTTTTTTAATAAATCAATAAAAATGGCGGTTTACATGACATTTTCAAACGCCATTTTGTTAAAAACTAATAAGGATAGGTATAACATATTGTATATTTATTTTTTTAAAATTGACTGTAGAATTAATTTTTACAAACATATATAGGGTGTTTTAAAATAGAAAAGCTTGAATCACTTTAAGTTTACCGGATTAACCGGATGAGCTACATAAAATCTGAAACATCAGATATCTATATCCTATCCAAACAATTATCTGGCCAATATATAAAAATTTTAAAACACTTCTTAAGAAAAATAACGGGCTTGATAGTAATCTCATGTTAACACACCTTTCGGTTCACCTGGTGGGTACTTGTGCTCATTCAAAACGCCTGTCAATTTTTTAAACCTTACTATAAATAAACAAAATCCTGAAAAAATTTGAAGCTTACAGAGCCAATTTTTTACACTTTTAATTATATACAGGGTGATGATGTGCAGAGCTAATGCTTGCAAGGCGATGGTTTTCGTACTTGCATTCTATAACTCATAACTATACAAATTTCCATTAGCCCTAAAAGTTTGTTGGATAAGTTGTAAAACACCATGTATAAAATACCATTTTTACCATGTATTACTTATTTTACTTAGATAAACTAATTTTTTTTAACTTATTTAATAAAAAATATAATTGGCACATATAAACCTATTTGATAGGGTTAAAAGCAAAAAGTAATATTTATTAATGTATTATTGTAATAAAGCGACAATAAAATTTTTAAGCCTGATTTAATGCAGAAAACAAAATAACGTATTTATACTGGTACCGATATTTGCAAGATAAGTGAAAATGTAAAATTCCTAGAATAAGTGTACAGAAAGACATTTTAAAATAAATTTTTACATAAAATATATGTTTACAAAAAGCATCGATTTGTTTTATTTACTATTCTAGCTGTCATAGAAATATAGATCTAACTTTATCATTATTAAAAGAATGTAATTTAAAAAAAAACAAATGTAAATATTCCCATTAATGAAAAACCTTCTTTTTAATGTTAAACATATAGATTTGGTCGTTAATTTAAAAAGATTTTCACCCTGCTGTTAAATTATACCTTATCACGCATTACATATAAAACATTTAATTTGTACACTTTTGATAAAATAACCTAATCGAAGAGTTTTTGCATATTTTTAACTTTTGAGTAACTTCCGATTTGACCGAAATAGGCTCCAATTTTATTAATTTAACAAGAACACCTTGTATATTTTAACATTGTTGGGCTCCAAAGACAATTTTAAATAAGAATTTAACATTGTAAAAAGTTTTAAGGCCTACTTGGTTTTTTAAAACCATTTTTATTTGTGCATCAAGGTGGCCATAGTTGGGCTCAAATTAGTCCAAGGATCGCAGGCGATGTTAGAAAAATACAATCGCCAAGTTTTAGTGATTAGCATGAAAAATAGAAATAAAATTATTTGACCAACTGACATTTTTGTGTCTAACTAATATTTTTTAAATTACAATCCTTTTAAACGAACTTAAAAAAATTATGCTTTTTTATTAACGATATCCATTTATTTTCAAACAGAATAAAAATTAGGCCATAAATAAAGAATTATGACCACCTAGATGCAATAATACAAAGGACTCCTAAAAAATCCAGTAGGAGTAAACTATACAGTGAAAACTGTTTTTGAAGAAAAAATAAGTATAGTAATGTATGTAATGACACAATATTGGTATCTTTTGTGTTTTATAATTTATTTTAAATAAAGAACGTTTTATTTATTATTTATTTTAGAGGATTTTGTGTCATTTAAAAAATAAATTGCAGGCTGAAAAAAATTGAGTCATTGGCCACCATATGTTAATGATTGGCCACTGGAATACCAGTGATTGGCATGCTCCTTTAAAATAAATAACATTAGTCTTATTAATGTAAACAATAAAAGAAGTTTTTCATTTTAAGCTAAAAATATTTTATATATATATATATATATATATATATATATATATATATATATATATATATATATATATATATATATATATATATATATATATATATATATATATATATATATATATATATATATATATATATATATAAACTTTGAAGCTGTTAGGTAAATAAAAATTACTAATTAAAAATACTTTACACCATCGACCATCTCTGACTGCACAGGTTTTGCAGTATTTTAAAAAAGTACTAAACAAAAAAATCAAGTAAACAGTCTAAGTTTACGTGTTTTGTATTTTCTTTAGATTTTTATGGGGGCTGACATAATAAGAGTGGTAGTTTTTATTGATACCCTGTATATAGGTATTATTTTGTCTTAAAATATTATTTTCTGTAATTGTTGGCTTATGGCCAATAATTGATTTTTGGTTTAAAGATATAGACCGTAATCGGCATAGCTAATTTATTAAGAACGTGAAAAATTATTACAAGTATTGCTTTATTATTTTGTAAATTAAGCATTCTTTAGTTAACCAAACTAAAAAATACATAATAAAAAACATAACTTTTAAAATACAGTTTCTTCTGACAGAGACGGTTTTAGCTTCGCTTATCTATTTTCAGTAAAAACGGTGATTTGCGGAACACGGCTTAACATAACCAACAATAACTTTTTAATGTTATGAAAAAATTGGAGTTAAGTGACATGCAGATTAAATACCCTTTACACTACGATTTTGTACTATTGAAAATTAATCTAGTTTACAGCAAAATAGTTAAATACTTAAAAACTAGTGCTATGCCAATAACTGTATCGTGGCCAATCACTGTATAGTTTACCCTAGGTGTAACATTTTTTAAAGTCTTAAATTTAAGTCTTTGGAATTCAACAATATCAAAATATACATTGCGTTTTATTTAAAAATTTAAAATTGGAATCATTGTTGGGTAAACCGGAAGTAACCCAAAAATAAATATATGTAAAATTCTCCTTTTCTCATACCATTTACCTATACTAAGTTTTGTTAATACTAGGTTTTATTATCTTACACAATGCTAGAATGTATGATCTACCATTTATCAAATTTTACTAGTGTCAGTATGACACACATATCTTTTTAACTCTAGCACGTCAAGAAAACTTTAAAAATATATATAATATCATAAATTATTTATTATTTTTATTATTATTAGCCACCTAATTTACAGTTTGGTTATTTTTTTTTAGTATGTAAAACGTGCATTTGACATGGTTAACACTAACCTTGGTATAATATTTTTATTTAAAATTTAAAGCTGTTTTTCCTTTTTGTTATTTACTGTTGTTTAAACTTTAATTTTGTATTTAAAATAAAACAAAAATATTACAATGCTGCATATTGGAGTGGCATCTAGTCAGAGCTAGGTAAGATATAAAAAATTCATAATTTAAATAAAATATCTTATATTCCAACTATTTAAGTTTCTTCAAAGTAGTTTTATTATCGTAAGTATAGTTAAATCCTACTTTATAACATAGATTTCGGTAATTACGTTTTCGACATAAACTTTTTAGGAATGTTTGCTTAACAAAAATTTATTAAAATAATTGTTTATATTGATTTTAGGACTTAACTTTTTCTTTAACTAACATAAAACCTAAAGTTAAAGTACAAACATTAGTTTTGTGTTTATTTATGTGTACGTTTTTTTTTTAGAAATTATACAAACTTACCCAAAAATACTCATATTTTTTGGACTTTTGTTATCCCAGTTTATATTTTATTT
Organism: Listronotus bonariensis; assembly: GCA_014170235.1. Taxonomy (NCBI): domain Eukaryota; kingdom Metazoa; phylum Arthropoda; class Insecta; order Coleoptera; family Curculionidae; genus Listronotus; species Listronotus bonariensis. The sequence goes on from JACEGR010001250.1 coordinate 116,935, forward strand.
AACAAAAACATGTTATCTAAATTACATATGGACTAATATACTATAATAGCTATGTATGCCTAAGCTCATTTTTAGCATTTTATTTAAATAAACTATATTATTAACGTTTTGGGCGTGTTCTGGGTATATTTTCAGGTATAGGGGATACTATATGATTAAACCTGGTTCAAATAAGGATTTTTCTAGGATGGTTTGGAGTTTAGGGTTTGGTTTTAATGTTAAAAAATAAATATTAAGAAAGGATTTTTAAAATTGTCTGTAATAAGTAATTAGTAAAAACATTACTATATTTTTTTTATTTAGTAGCCATTTATGATGCTATTTACAAAATTTTTGCGATTAATAATAAAGGTAATTTAATGCGCTAGGTAATTGGATATATTAATGCCCAGTTTTACCACTGCGAGTTCAGTTTAGGTTTAGTTGATACATGAACCTGCCTATGTAAAATATATTGCTGTTAAGTAAATGCTAAAAGGTATAGCAATATAACAGCGTGTCTACTTAAGTTCACACCATATGAAAAACTTTTTTATTGTTAATTTTACGAAAAGAAAATCCTTTTTTCTTTAAAAAGTTCTGCATGGTTTTGCAGTGGTATACGAGATATGTCAAAAAAAATTGCTTAAGGGAAAAATATCCTTGTTTTTCAGAAAATTTGAGCCCTTAATTTTAACTTTAAGAACTTCCTCTCTATCTTCGATTGTTTCCCATTTAAATAACATGGAAATCATTGTTTTTTTTCATAGTTCACTTCGGTTTTATGATTTTGCGTTGCGATCGGTCACAATCTGTAGTATATTAGAGACTTTTTAAAAGTGTCTACAAACATTTTTCTGTGGCTTGAACTGTCTCGTCAGCATCGTTCTCGAAAACCAAATTTTTACAAAAATTGTTACATTTTCTTTATTATCGGGGTAAGGGCTAAACTGACAGAAAAAAGTTAAATAAAAATTTGTAGGAAATTTAATTTTCCACAAAAATGCCTCTTTCCATATTTTGCCAAAGTGCGCAGTTTACTAGATAAATTCGGGTGAATGTATTAAAAATTAAAAAATTATTTAAATTTTAAGTTCTGTTGTATTATATCTTAAGATTAACTAATAATCGAAGAAGTTAATAATTATTTTCGATAAAAAAATACATATACATATATACAATTATTTTTCTAGAAAAAAAATTAATACGGCACTGTTAACCTTACAAAAGCTTTCATAATTTACCGCGGGAAATCATGAAGTAAGCTCTGATTGAAATTATCCTAATCTCAGACGCTTTGTTACTTACATTGGACGTTCTACTTACACACATTTCACCTTCGCGGTAATAAACTAAAAGTGAAATAAACTAAACAAGAAATATATAGACGGTCCTGATGTTTGTCCACCGATTTACTTAAAAAAACATACTAAAAATGTGTTCTTTCAATTTACATACCATTCAGAAACACCCCGTACAAAAAAAAGACAATTCGTTGTTTTACACCTTTTTATTTACAATCAGCTTAATAATGGTACGTAACTATGGTAACGGAAACGAAATGTTACTATAGTATTTCTTTTGTTTTTACTTCAGTGATTGCTTTGCTGTTTAAGCGAATATAGCCAAGTGATCAAAATTAAACTGACTATACAAAGCTTTTGCTTGCGCTTATTTAAATAAACAGAAAAAACAAACACATTTTACAACCTTTTAAACTAAGCAAAACTATACTAAGTATGTTACATATTACACAATTAAATACTATTGATTTTTTTACGATATTTATAATCTCTCACTCCTTCGGACTAAGAGGGGATATAGACGGCCCAACACCGATTTAGCTGAAATAGGTTATACAGTTTTAAAACATAAATTAATATATATATTAAATATATAAATTTAAATATGGATCATTTACTGTATTGTTTATCTATTGACCGTAAGATCTATTTTTTTTGTTTGGAAAAATTAAATAATTATTTTATAAAGTCAATTATATCGAAAATAATTATAAACTTCTTCGATTATTAGTTAATCTTAAGATATAATACAACAGAACTTAAAATTTAAATAATTTTTTAATTTTTAATACATTCACCCGAATTTATCTAGTAAACTGCGCACTTTGGCAAAATATAGAAAGAGGCATTTTTGTGGAAAATTAAATTTCCTACAAATTTTTATTTAACTTTTTTCTGTCAGTTTAGCCCTTACCCCGATAATAAAGAAAATGTAACAATTTTGTAAAAATTTGGTTTTCGAGAACGATGCTGACGAGACAGTTCAAACCACAGAAAAATGTTTGTAGACACTTTTAAAAAGTCTCTAATATACTACAGATTGTGACCGATCGCAACGCAAAATCATAAAACCGAAGTGAACTATGAAAAAAAAACAATGATTTCCATGTTATTTAAATGGGAAACAATCGAAGATAGAGAGGAAGTTCTTAAAGTTAAAATTAAGGGCTCAAATTTTCAGGGAATTTTCTTTTCGATGTGAAGAACCGAATTTTCATGTGTCAGCGGAAAAAAAATATTCGTTTCAAATTAGTGCATACCTATTTCCACATTTAATATGTAAAGACAGCTCAAGAACTGCCAAAAAAGCGAAAAGTCACAGAAAAGCTGGATGGCTCAGAAAAAATGTTAAAACAGTTTTTTGTTCTTTTAAATATACCAATTTGCATATTTGAAAAGTGTTTTAATTCCTTAAATTTTTTTCTTTTTAGCAACATTTATATTTTCTGACATACTTTGAATGCCACTGCAAAAATTAATATCTGATGATTGCATTTTAGGTTTTAGACCATACAGAACTTTTAGTGTAAAATAACTTTTTTATAAAATATTAATAAAAATATTTTCAGGGGGCGAACTTAAGTAGATACGCTGCATTTTAAATGGATAGGTTCATGTACCTGTTGTATTCAATCAAACCCTAATTGAACTTGCAATTATAAATTTTTAAAATAGACATCTTTATACAAAATAACCGGTATTTTTATTGTTTATCAAGAAAAGGTAATAAAAATAGTGGTGTCATTTAAAAAAATTGACTCTGAAGGTTTTTGTTGATATAATTTTTAACGACTATTTTTAACTACTAACTCTATATTTATTAATTGTCAAAATATCAAAACTAAAGTAGTTTTTTTATAATAAACCCCACCCCAAATTCATATCAAAGGCCTTTGTTTAGAAAAAAATTATGGTTATGTTAGGGCTTGCAAACGTAATTTTTTGACATTAAATTTAATATAAGTCAAAAATGGTTGAATTTGGGTATAAAACACTTAAAATAAGAAATATTTGGAATTTCACACAAAACCCAAAAATAAATAATATATATGGTGTTCCATTAATACTAAAGGAGTTGACAATAACTTCGGCTATTACCGGAAGTGAACCAAAACTAACCAGAAGTGTCAAAATATTTTATTCGTATATCTTCCCAATGACTTTATAATGATCACACATTTTAATAACTTTTTAAGGCCTACTTTACTACTAAATATAATAATCAGTTTGCATGTTTTTGCGGATACGCAAATAACCATTTTAAGAATAGTTATATTTTTACAAAAATCAATTTTGAAACATCAGTGCTCAACTTAACATAAGTGTTTTTACAAGCGATAATAAACCGTGAACTATCAAACCTTTATAACTCTAATCTCGATCAAATCTTCTTAGAACAAACGAAACGTTTTACCCAAAGCGAAAGATTTCAATCTTGATAGGACGCCACTGCCAACAAACAGCTAAAACAGGGCCAGAAAGAAGCCTTTTTATCCTTGCTGTTCTTTCTATTTGCCGGGAAACCTTATCTGACCGTGCCCATCCCCTGGCAATCATTTTGTCGTTATCGCCCGTCTCGGGCTTCTCTGTTTTCATATATACGTTGCTACTTTTAACTTAGGTTAGATTCTGACGAAAAGTCCTTGCTGCTACATATTCTGTGTGCGTATCACACGCTCTCGGCCGCCATCCTCATTTTAAACAGATCTTCTTGTCACGAGAGTTTTAATGGCATATTCAATGTCCCATATTCTCAAGACATTTCCAGGACGCAGCGGGCTGTAGCCAATGATAACTTTTTGTTTAGGTAATGGAACTTGGCCTGGAAAGATGACTGCTTGACGCTATATGCTTTTTATGTAATTTTTGAAACGCACTTTGTTTTTACGTAACTGACATGTTAAGGTTTATGTTTTTATTATAGTTTATCTACGGATTTGTTTTAAATATGTTATTTTAAGGTCTTTTAAAAATTTAGTTTAAGTATATATTTAAAAATATATATAAATAAGAAAATCAGAAAACAACTTTAAACTTTTGTTCTTGTAAATATCTTTAAATTATTTATCTTTTTATTTAACATTCCATTTTATCATTTATCATATTTTTATACAGGGTGTTTCAGAATGTTTTTTAAAAATTTAGGGGCAGATTCTTCTACTTAAAATATAAAAAAGGGTATTTAAACTTGGTTTTGAAAATGCATTGCATTCCAGATACAGTGTATTAAACTTTTATTAAAAGTGTGTCCACGGATAAACCAAGTTTTTTTTATTGTTTTAATAGTTCGAAAAAAATGTTTTTCTTATAAAATTTTTTGCTTGATCTGAAATGCTAAAAGCTGTAATAAAGGTTGCTCTATAATATACAGGGTGATTGAATATCGCGAAAATATAACTTTAAAAATTTAAAAAATATATTTTTGAAAATGCTTAGTTAAAAAGCAATAAAATTAACTATAAAAGTCCTATACTTTTTTTTATTAAATCTTATTATTACTTGAAAAAAAAGGGTCCAAACTGAAATAAATGTTTAATTTTTTTATTAATTGATTTTACTTTTTATATGCATAAAAATCAACTAAAGTTAAAGTTTATGTAAAGACTAACACAAAAAGTAACGATTTATTTAAGAAAAAGTTAAAAGCTTTATTTTGTGCTTTGTGCTATTTTGCTTAATGTGTAATTCTCTTACTTTTTATAAAATATAATATTTTTACTAATTTTTTTTTTTTGTTAATTTTTTAAAGTAATATTTTTGCGATTTTGAACCACACTGTATATCACATAGCGATTTTTATTATAGCTTCTGGCATTTTAGACAAAGCAAAAACTTTTATGAGGAATACCTTTTTTTGCAGTGCTATTTGTAGCCTCAAGAGGCTAATTTTGCTCTAACTTAATTACATTTATTAAGGTAAGTGACTTCTCAAGCGATACCTAAACGAAGATTATTGCTAAAAAATGTATAACTTTGGGGAAATTTTATCTTTGTTTGTATTAGGCAAGTAAAATTACAGCTTTTATAATACTTTTTTTTATGTTTTTTCAATATTTGAGAAAATAAAATAAAATTTATGTAATAACATACCCCTAAACTACCCAAGAATCACATAATTTTTTAGAGATTTTGTAAATAAGTATTAACCATTACCTAAATACATTAAAGAATAAAATTTATCATTTAACAAATATTCTTAAATTTAGTGTTTTTAACATGTTTCCATGTTTTTCGAGTCAGAGATGTAAAATTAGGTATTTTTTGCTTAAAAACTAAGCAAAATAAAACAAGCAAATCAAGAGCCCAAAAATGTTTTTTTACTTTCCTAATGCAAATAAAATATATTTTTTTTAAAAGACAGTGGCGTAGAATTTTTTATCAGAAATATTCGTGGAGGTACCGCTCGAGACGCCACTGAATTAAGTTAATTAAATCAAATTTAATTTAAATATGCCTTTTGTATCTATAATTACCACATGTTATGTAGCACCTCTTTTTAAAGGTCCTTTGTATAACAGTGCTGTTTTAATGGCATTTGCTTATTAATTTGAAACGGCTAAGCCGATTTCAAAAGCAAAGTGGCTTTGAATAGAGACTTAAGACCAGCTTTTACAATGTCGTGTTAATCTTTGGTTTACTACACTATAAACCATATTTTATAAAAATCAATACTTAACTTATGTCAAGTAGTGACATTACGTGAAATTGACCTATTATTTTTAGGTCAAGATTTCAATCATCTTGACTTTGAGAGTTGACATGACATTGTTAAACCGGCTCTAAAAAGCTTTTAAAATGCTAGATGACCATCCTTTCTACTTGAAGAAATAAGCTGCTAGTGACCCTGTGGCTCTAGACCACGTAACCGAAATGATTTCTTTGCCATAAAGTAACTTAAGTTTTTCCCTTTTATATTAATTTTATTTGATCTTTATATCTTGTCCTAATAAAAATATAAGGGAAAAAGAACCTTTAAAGACCGCACTGTATGTAAATCCTTGTTCCTAACTTTAAATGCATTTAACTTTGGAACGACTGGGCATATTTTTTAAAATAAAACGGCAGTAGTTAGAGAATCAAGAGGTCTTTAAAACAAGTTGTTGTGCAACATAAACTACCTTTTTTCTTCTTATCATTTAACCTTTGCAGCCCAATAGATCTCTATGACGCTCGAGTAAATCCCCATTTAGTATCGTGGGCTCTCCTACTATTATTTATATTTAACTTTTACATATTTCTAAGTTCAAAAATTAATACGCATTTTTTAGTAAAAATCGGGTTATATTATAATGCACAAAGCAATAATTAAAATTATTTAAAAAAATAAACAAACTTACTTATAATTTATTAATTTTAAATAGTTTTTTTTTAAATAACACATTACTATTATAATACTATAGTGGGAACAATAAAATTAAATACTGAGGTGGGGCCTAAGAGGAATTTTAAAGTAAATTTACTTACCGCAATTACCTACCTGCGCAAACACGTGTACAGCTGTTGACTGCCTCGGCGCAAGTTAACTAGAAGGTACAAAAACGTTTGCGTGTGTTGCTCGTAAGAGAAGGAAGTACTTCCAAAATTTTACTTTTTAAAGGCTTGGAAGGTCCCTATCTCAGTCGTTAAAGATAAAAAAATGGAAGTACAATTTTTGCTATAATCTATTCAGCACGTAATATCTTTCCTTTAGAATTTAACTTTAGCTAAAAACCTTTAACTTAAATCACATGGTATACTTTTAAAAATCTTTTAGTCACTAGTGTTAAAGTAAAATTGCAATATCGTTTAAAATAAATTATAAACACATTATTAAGCAAAAGTATAATATTAAATTTAGGTTTAAATACATGTGTTTAATTAATTTGTTTTCTTTTTAATTTAGACATACTGCATATTTCTTAAAAGTTATAATTAATATAAATAAAGAGTAATTTAAACATAATAACTATAAACTGTAAACTTTAAGAAGTAAATTTATGTACAAATTACAAGCAATTTAAATTTTAACGTAGTAACATAAAAAAAACAAAAAGAAAATCGAAAGTTTATTTTAAATTAAATCCTTTATAAATAAATGCATAAAATCGGAAACCAACAATTGCACAACGAATATTTAAATTACTATTGATAAGAGAAAATCTTTCTGTCGCTTAAAAGACGGTAGAAAAACATTTGGTGCTGCACACAAAGATTTAAATTTTGCAGCTTGTCCCTGCAGATGAAGGCAAAATATTCTAGAATTCCATTAAAAACTGTATAAAAGTGCAAACGATAACAGTTACCGATATTTTAGCATTTTAAATGAACGGCAACAGGCTTGCAACAAAGCACAAAGCTGAATTGAAATTTAAATTCGGAACCGCAATATTAGATTAAATGTATTTTATTAAAGCTAAGAGTTATCTTTTTTTTACGTCTTGTTTTGACATTTAAATTACCTAAAACAGAATATTTTCATTAGGTAAATGATTTTTTTTTATCTTTGTTGTTTGTAAATACACTTTAAAACATTAATTTTTAAGAACTAGTATTAATATTTTAAATGCTTAGGGGCGGAACAAATAACATGCAAAATACACTTTGCTTTAAAATACCTTTTAAATAGTACTAACCAAATGCATAATTAAAATTTTAAAAATGTATTCATTTTAACATTCCTTTATTTATTTTATAAAAGTAAAAAAATAAATACGAACAGAATATTTTTCCACTGAAAAAGAAATTTAAATTTACTTATTATTTTAAACTATTATTTTTTTAGCATCAAAGAATTTCTTTAAACAAAGCTAGTTAACTACAGCACATAAATTGCGTCTTATGATGCCAAGCTGGTAAAGTAGACTATTTTTATAAAAATAGGAAAATTATTTAATATAAGTATGAGTCTGCAAATTCTTCGTTTTCAAGATACAGTGTGATAGAGTTGTTTATTTTTTGTAAATATTTTAAATATTCTTCACCAAATTTTATCCTAATTTGTCGTTTTTTCTGGTATTTAGGAAATGAATATGCAATCTTCCTAGGTGACCCGAAGTCGAATTTTTCCCATAAAGACATTTTTAGGTAGTAGGTATTTAAAATCGATGGCTTGGTGCCTATATATCAATTTTAAAAGCCTATGATTTAAAAATATTATTTTACGCTTTATTTGTTTTTGGGAGATTACGTTTAAACAAAATAATATTTAGCTTTTCTCCAGGATAAAATAAAAAGTTTATTAAACATTTTAAGAAAACTAAAACTTTTATATAGTATAAAAAATTATTTTGTCCTTGCACAATATAAAAAAGTTAGGATTACCTTAAAAGAAATAAAATAATAAAATATTTATTAAAAGTTACTACGATACAAATGTTTCAAAATCTTAACAAAGTTTCATTAGCTCTCCGTTGAAATTATTTTAATAAAATAAAATAAAATTCTAACAAGACCCCAGGACGGGAACTGGGCTAATGATGGCGTCTAAAAATGTGGTAAATAGTTGTAAATAGTTTACCTAAAAAACTTACTGATAAAACAGTGTATTAGATAAAAAGTTGTATAGATAAACAAGTTTATCAGTAAGTTTTTTAGGTAAACTGTTTACCACATTTTTGGGATACTGTTTACCACATTTTTAAGACGCAATCATTTGCCCAGTTCTCGTCCTGGCGTCTTGTTAAGATTTTATTTTATTTTACTAAAATAATTTTAACGGAGAGCTAATGAACCTTACATGAATAACAATAAATATTTTATTATTTTATTTCTTTTAAAGTATTCTTAACTTTTTTATATTTGCAAGGACAGAATAGTTCTTTATAGTATATAAAAATTTTAGTTTTCTTAAAATGTTTAATAAACTTTTTATTTTATTCTGGAGAAAAGCCAAATAATATTTTGTTTAAACGTAATCTTCCGGAAAACAAATAAAGCAAAAATTAATATTTTTAAATCATAAGTCTTTAAAATTAATTTATTGACAAAAAATTGTTTATACGTGATATATTGTGGTAGTGGTGGTATAACATTGACCTCCAAATAATGAATTTCTAATGGTCCAACTGTAGCGTACAATAAATCGCTTAAAACAAAATAAAAAAAATCTGCCGCATTTTTGAAGATAAAACTAGGTTAAAAAATTAAAATAAATTAGTCATATAATTAATATTCGAAGTATCTCGGATACCTCGACGGCAACCCTGAATAGACAAATTGCAGGTTGTATATTAACAGTTATATTAGTTGCGATTTTGTCTAAATAAAAACTTTTTTACAAAAAAAATGTGTTTTTATGAGTCTCATACAACGTGTCTACTTAAGTTCACACGATATGAGAAACTTTTTATTATTAATTTTTCGAAAAAATGTTTTCGTCATAAAAGTTCTGCATGGTCTAAAACCCAATATGCAATCATTAGATATTAATTATTTGCAGTGGTATACAAGGTATGTTAAAAGATGTTAATTTTGCTCAAGGGCAAAGTACCTTTATTTTTAACACTATCATTATTTTTTAAGAAAAGATGTTTAGAATTAAAAATAACTTATTAATATAAAAACCTAAATATTAACAATATTAACATTTTTAAAATACCTCATATTCCACTGCAAAAATAACCTTTTTGGTAAAATCAATAAAAAAAAATCCCCATAGTAAGAACTGGACTTAATTTTTTTTAGTCAATAGTCAAGTTTCCATATTTGCAAGTAATTTTTTAAACAACTTTTTGTATAAATAAAACCGATATTGTTAAAAAAAAATCAAAATTTTCGACATACCTCGTATACCACCGCAAAAAATTAATATCTGATAATTGAATTTTAGGTTTTAGACCATGCAAAACTTTTTATAATGATTTTTTTTGTAAAATCAAGAATTAAAAAGTTTCCCATATGGTGCAAACTTAAGTAGACACGCTGTATAATAGAGGCAACAAATACATGTAAATTTCTATATATTTACTTCTTAAAAAACGAAATATTTAATATCCATCAATTTGTTTTTGTAATTAGATAAAACTTAATGTTGCAGATTTTTAAATTGTTTTGTTGCAGATTTATTGTAGATTAAAGCTATCATACTTAGAATTTCAAATATTTGCAGTACTTCTAAAAACAGATCGTTTTTACTCTGCAGGAGTTACCTACGGTAACTGTTTTAAGGCTTGTGTTTTGGCAATAGGGCAAGAAAAAGAGTTGTAATAGATCTTATTATAATGTTTTTGCCGTAAGATCCTCATGATCCAAAAGTGATTAATAGAACTCGATAATTATAAATAATATTGTACATAGTAAGTACCTAAGTTCAAATCTGCATACCTTTTTTTGTTTAATCCATTGTAAAGATCGTTCAAAGAACTTTACAAAAATACCACATTGAATAGGTCTACCGTTATAAGTTTTAGATATAATAATTTGATCCAACAATCTCATAATAAGGTAAGTATCTATTAGTTAGGATCTATACCATAATAAATTAAAAAAGAATAAAACAAATGCCACATCAATGACAGTTTAGCGGAGTCTTTTAAATTTAATAAATACTTACGTACTTTAAAATTTTATTTTATGCAAGCTTTAAAATGAAGTTTTTTTGATGATATAAATTAGGGACTTGTTTTGACAATTTTCAATTTTTTCTAGTATTTTTGCAATTCGATTTGTAACAATTTGATACTAATATATTGCGCTTCATATTTTAGTTCGTTTTACATTTTCCACAAAAGTCAGTGTTATGCTTCACTTGTACATGCAAACAATAGAAAATCAAAAACACTTCACTACGCTCGACATTTACAAAATAAACAGAGACCGCTTGCCAACAGTTTTACAAAATATTTGAATTTCACAAACACAAATATGTGAGAAGTCGAATAAAAAGCTTTGTGTCACTTTGTTTTGTTTTTATTTAAAAACTATTTTTGTTGAAATAATGATTCAAGTATAAGGGGTGTTAAGAAACATTATTTAGAAAATTTAACGGCAGATTTTACATGTATATCTAAAAATGTAAAAAAAAACATTTAACACGGGTCCCCCAATTTTAATTTTTTTTTGTGTTTAAAGTATTTAGTCGTAAATGTTTTTTATAACAATTAAAACACATACAGTGTCTACATACATACAGTGTCTTCAAAAGTTCCTACCAACAGAAAAATTTATTATTAATAACTTTACGAAAAAATGTGCTTCTTTCTTAAAAGTCCTGCTTGATAAGAAAGTATATTTCCGCAGAAATATATACAGGGTGGCTAAAAGGGCCTCTTTAATTTTTATTTATTAACAAAAAGACGCCGGCAATATTTTTAAAGCTTATAGTTGTAAATACTTGCGTTAAATAAAATTTTAACAGAAGTGACCATGAGAAATTAATCAAAATTATTTTCACTTCCCAAATTTTTTTATTTATACATAAGGAACAGGGCAGAACAAAAAAAAATATTGGTGCGCAAAAACAAAATATCTTTTTTTTGCTTTAGTCAATATGTCACCAATGCAATGTCACCGTAGTAGGGGCGGCAACACGGCGTGACGTTGTCTCGGCTTTCTACTCCTTTTCGTTAGGGAATTTAGTTAATATTAGTGAAAATAAAAGTATTTTACCTTTGAATTTTCTTTGATTTTAGTGCTTATATCTATGGTAATAAACGGAATTAATTTGATGTAAAAGTAAAAAAAAAATTTTGTGCGATCGTATTTAATTGTTAAACTAAATAATAAAGTCTGGGTACACTGTTGTTGCGACAGTTCCTTTTGGCTTTGTCGTGGAAAGTTGTTTTAATAAGTACATAGTTGTTTTAATTAAACATGACTAAACCAAAATGCAGCTCTTGTCAGAGGGATGTAGCAAAGACAAAGTGGAGACCCAAGTGCTGTGCCTGTAAAAATTATACCATCAAGAGTGTGCCCAGTTAAATGAATTGGAGTTGGGTCTTATGCAGGAGCAAAAAAATTGTATTTGTAGAAAATGTAAAAGGGACTTTTTGTGGGTATTTTAATAACAACAACTTGCTAAAGGTCAATTTAAAGATATTTAACAGTAAGATAAAAAAATCGTTTGCGAGTTTATTGCAAATTTTCGTAACCACGAAGCTAAAACTAGCGACTAAAATTAGAAGGTGACCAGGTGGAATATATACTAGTTCATAACTTCTATGCGCACAATTTGTTGACTATCAAAATATATCAAAGGGCTTAATATAGAGATATTTACCAGTAAGATAAAAAAATCAAATACGTTTGCGAGTTTATTGCAAATTTTTGTAACCACGAAGCTAAAACTAGCGACTAAAATTAGGAGGTCACCCAGTGGAATATATACTAGTTCATAACTTCAATGCGCAAAATTTGTTGACTATCAAAATATAATATCAAAGGGCTTAATTTAAAGACATTTAAGAGTAAGTTATTAAAATCAAATCTGTTTGCGAGTTTATTGCAAAGTTTTGTAACCACAATGCTAAAACTAAAGACTAAAATTCGGAGGTGACCCAATGGAATATATACTAATTCACAACTATAATGCGCAAAATTTGTTGACTATCGAAATATATCAGAGGGCTTAATTTAAAGATATTTAACAGTAATATATTAAAGTCAAATCCGTTTGCGAGTTAACTGCAAATTTTCGTAACCACGATGCTAAAACTAGCGACTTAAATTAGCAGGTGGCTCAGTGAAATATATACTAGTTCATAACTTCAATGCGCAAAATTTGTTTGACTATCAAAATATATCAGAGGGCTTAATTTAGAGATATTTAACAGTAAGATTTTAAAATTGAATCCGTTCGCGAGTTTATTGCAAATTTTCGTAACCACGAAGCCAAGACTAGCGACTAAAATTAGGAGGTGACCCAGTGGAATATGCGCAAAATTTGTTGACTATTAAAATATATTAGGGGCTTAATATAGAGATATTTACCAGTAAGATAATAAATATAAATCCGTTTGCTAGTTTATTGCAAATTTTCGTAACCACGAAGCTAAAACTAGCAACTTAAATTAGAAAGGTGACCCAGTGTAATATATACTAGTTCATAACTTCAATGCGCAAAATTTGTTGACTATTAAAATACATGAGATGGCTTAATTTAGAAAATTTAACAGTAAAATATTAAAATCAAATCCATTCGCGAGTTTATTGCAAATTTTGTAACAACGAAGTTAAACCTAGCTAATAAAATTAGATAGATATATTTTGATAGTCAACCAATTTTGCGCATTTAAGTTATAAACTAGTATATATTATATAAATACTATATTTTAGAGTAAAATTGACAAATAAAAATTTTAAGATGGCGGCTGGACAACAACTTGAAAAAAATAAAGTAAAAGGGGGTAATAAAAAACTTTTAAAAAATCTAAGGCGTTAAAGACATTTAAGAGTAAGTTATTAAAATCAAATCTGTTTGCGAGTTTATTGCAAAGTTTTGTAACCACAAAGCTAAACTAAAGACTAAAATTAGGAGGTGACCCAATGGAATATATACTAATTCACAACTATAATGCGCAAAATTTGTTGACTATCGAAATATATCAGAGGGCTTAATTTAAAGGTATTTAACAGTAAGATATTAAAGTCAAATCCGTTTGCGAGTTAACTGCAAATTTTCGTAACCACGATGCTAAAACTAGCGACTTAATTTAGCAGGTGGCTCAGTGAAATATATACTAGTTCATAACTTCAATGCGCAAAATTTGTTGACTATCAAAATATATCAGAGGGCTTAATTTAGAGATATTTAACAGTAAGATTTTAAAATTGAATCCGTTCGCGAGTTTATTGCAAATTTTCGTAACCACGAAGCCAAGACTAGCGACTAAAATTAGGAGGTGACTCAGTGGAATATGCGCAAAATTTGTTGACTATTCAAATATATCAGGGGCTTAATATAGAGATATTTACCAGTAAGATAATAAATATAAATCCGTTTGCTAGTTTATTGCAAATTTTCGTAACCACGAAGCTAAAACTAGCAACTTAAATTAGTAGGTGACCCAGTGTAATATATACTAGTTCATAACTTCAATGCGCAAAATTTGTTAACTATTAAAATACATGAGATGGCTTAATTTAGAAAATTTAACAGTAAAATATTAGAATCAAATCCATTCGCGAGTTTATTGCAAATTTTTGTAGCAACGAAGTTAAACCTAGCTACTAAAATTAGATAGATATATTTTGATAGTCAACCAATTTTGCGCATTTAAGTTATAAACTAGTATATATTATATAAATACTATATTTTAGAGTAAAATTGACAAATAAAAATTTTAAGATGGCGGCTGGACAACAACTTGAAAAAAAATAAAGTAAAAGGGGTAATAAAAAACTTTTAAAAAATCTAAGGCGTTTTGCAAAAACCGCATCTCGATAACTTTATTTGTTATAAAATTATTCGCGATCAAAATGTAAAGTCGGCCACCCTGTATTTTAAAATAGTTCATTGCTGTTATTAACCCTTTTTTTATGTTTTAGGTAAGTCATGGTTCTTCTAAACAAAACAGGTGTTTTAGTATGGCAAGGAAATATATTTTTTTAAGAGGGTTAATCTTTATTACATTTTGTTTTTGTTCTTAGAATGTTATGACGAAAAATAAGTAATAAACCAAATAATAATTAGAAAAGCTATTTAATTTGTATTAGAAACCAACTTTAAGATAGTGACAATAAAAACAATTTAATTTAAATGGCAAAAGTTTTAAAAATATTGCCCTAAAAAACATTTTAAAATATTTTTAAAACATAGTAATTAAAGTTTAAAGTATAAAAACTGTTTGTTTTACACATTAAATAATGGCTTATGTAATGGCGTGCTAAATACAAAAATAACTAAACTTGCCAATTGTATAAATTTAAGGTAAATTATTATTTAATTATTTACCGTGTTAAAGTTAATTTCCTTTATGATTTAGTTGTTTACTAAGTTAATGATTTTGATTGTTATTAGTATTTTATTATTATGTATGTAGTAAATTAGTTTGTTTTTTTACACCTGTGTTAAAAAAAATATTCTTCTTGGACTTATTTCGATTTTTTCTTTGGTTTATTTTGTTTTTAAATGGTGAGGTATTAACAAATAATAATAAAAAGCTTTTTTAGACATAAAAGTATTCTTATTTAACATAGTTTGATTCAAAAACCTTTGCTTTTTAATTAATCGTTAATAAGATTCCACTTTTATACCAAAATACTTTTGTCACAGCAGTAAAGTTTTTAAAGAAAAAGTATATGTGGTCCACGAATAAACTTAACTATACCGGTAAAAAAATATTTTTACTATTTAAAAAAAAGTTATTCTTCATAAAAATGTTTGCTTTGTCTGCTGGTAAACGCTATAATAAAAAATGCCCTATGATATATAGGGTGGTTTAAAATTACTAAATAATATTTTTAAAAAATAATTAAATTAAAAACATAAAGAAATAATAAAAAAGGCCCAATACATTTTTTTCTTATCGCTTATTACTACTTAAGAAAATGAAGTGTAAACTGAAAAAGGTATTTTTTTCTATAAATATTAAATTGTATGTAAGTTAAAATGTAAGTAAGAAGTAACTCAAAAGTATTTTTTAACAAAAAGTTTAAATTTGTATTACTTTTTCATTTAAATTAACAGTAAATATATATATTTCTATTTATTACCGATTTTCTTTTATTTGCCAAAGTAACAATTTTGTAGTTTTAAATCTCTCTGAATAAATTAGGGCGATTCTTTTACCGCTTTAATTCTTAAAAACCAATTTGTTTTACTGAGTTGTTAAAAATATATTTTTTAAAAGGCTATTTGAGGCTATTTTAGTCTTAACGTTCGTAATTTATCTATTTACCAATTTTAATGTAGAAAAAACCTATATTTTTTAAAAATTTGATCCATAAAGGCACGACCTAAATAAGTAATAAATTCAAATTTATAAATATTTTACTTTTCTAGTGTAATAACTTGGTTTGTTACAGTATATAGGCATTTTTGAGTTATTACACTATTGAATGGAGGTATCGTTTTAATTACTTTTTAATGCTTTTTTTCAAAATATTAGAAAAAAATAACAGCTATAGTTAAGTCAATCAGTGGACATACGATAAAAATTTTTACACATATTGGCAGGACATTATAATAAACACTGTTTAACCAGTTAAAAAAATATATCCTTTAAATGTATATACTACATTTTTTGTTTAGTGATAATAAGTCAAGGCAAATATGTATACCTTTTCCTTTAGGTTAAAGACTAAAACGTCCAACCAACAGATTATGTAATTATTGTTTTGACGGTTGTATAGATTGTATTACAGATAATCGGTGCAACAAGGTGCATAGACTTTTCTTTACAGACACAGCTAATCTGTTGTACACCTTATTGAACGACAACGTTACAGGTTATGCAATTGTCATATCCACGGTCAAATCTACATATATTGTTCAACCTGTGGTATAATAATTTGCATTAAAAAATAATATTATTAAATTTTTTATTTAGATAAAATAGGTACATGTAACATACATAATTTAGCCATTTTAAAATACATACATTTATAAAATTACACAGCCCCACAAAAAAGTTGGTGGTCCAAAGGACTAGACCATGGTTTTTTATACTTTTGAGATGGCCGAATCCGAATCTGGTGTCGGTTTGATCCTATCAGGTCATGGTCAAGGTCATTTCAAAATCAAATCATCAAAATTAATCGAAAATAAACCACAAACCTGGTATCTCTATGTTTTACAACAACTTCTAATGTTGTGTCCTTGATATGATCTTGATATTAACCTCCTAGGGTAAATTTGATCACGAATTCGGATTCAGCGATTCCAAAAACATAAAAAAACCAAGATTGTGGTCCCTTATCTATAGACGTTGATGATCTGACCTTAAAAAGACCTTAAACTTAACCTGATGGGGTCAAATCAGCCCCAGATCCGGATTCAGTCACCCCAAAAACAAAGGGATACCATGTTCTGGTCTTTCGGACCTTTCCTTTTTTTTACTTGTGGGGCTGTGATTGACCTTAAAATGACCTTGACCCTGACCTGATAGGGTCAAACCTACCCCAGATTCGGATTCAGCGACCCCAAAAACATAAAGATACCATGGTCCAGTCTTTCAGATCAACATTTTTTTTGTGGTGCGGTGTTATTGTTGACTTATTAGATATTATGCGTATTTTATACCTAAAACTCAATAGCTTAAAGCTGTTTTTTCCAATATAACAAAAAATAATTAATAAAAGTTTACTCTGGCCAAACCGTAAAACATTTAAGCTAATACAAAAATTTAATTGGTAATTTTATTTTAAAAATCACCGTTTAATTAAAAGTTTAAATTTCAGTTTTTAATTTTAAAACAAGGCGCGTTAAAATTATACGATAAAATTTTTTTTTGTTATTTGGTATTTAGCTAGACAGCAGAAATTTGCGTATATACAGTGTGCCTACGTAATTTGGCGTCATATGGGAAACTTTTTTATTATTAATTTTACAAAAAAAAATATTCTTATATATCATCATAATCATCAGTATATCAGTCATCTACGAGGTTTGGCCAAAAATGTAATTTTTGCTTAAGAGTAAAGTAACTATATTTTTGCTAATATCGCAGATTGTTTTAAATAAAAAAATGTTTAGAATTAAAAATTACTTCTAAATATAAAATTTTGTTTATATAGCTATTCAAACCAGAGAATTTCGTAGTACGTATAGGTATTGGCTTTAAATTTCAGGGTTATTAAGTACCCGTAGGGAGCTTAATGATGTACCACAAGACTCCCCTTTCTATTATTTTTTTAAGGTAGCGCCCAGCATTCCAAGATACATTCTAGTATGCAACTTGTTAACCTTAAAACTTGTCAGTGATTCAATTTTTACCGGTTACTAGGGTATTACAACATCAGACAGCTAAAAGTAGTTTACAAGAATAGACAGTTGTTATAATAGATAAACCAAGTAAGGATATATACGATATAAATAAACCTATGATACCAAAGGTAAAAATATCCAATTATCCATGACTATTTTTTAAAAAATAAGGAAAGAATGTTTTAGGATGCCTATAAGAATGCAACTGAAATGTAAATTACATTCGACTCGACTACTTGACTACCTAAGATTAAATAGGACTCGCCTGTCTGTAAATTAAAATGCTCCTCTTTTTATAATAAATGGTCACAAGAAGTAAAACCAACAACCCCACGTGTGTGCAAGGCGAGAATTTAAGATATTTGAATTTAAACGAATTAAAGAAATTCACAAATATTAAAAATATTAAATTATAACCCTCTGTTTTAATAACACTGTGGTACCTTATTCGTTTTACAGCCCGAAACGCAACACGTTTGCAGCACATTAAACGTGCATACACACACTTTTAAAAGTTTTTTTTTACATTTAGACAAAAAAACAATAAATTAATACGAAATTAAGTCGTCCATGCCCTCATTAGCGTAAGAAGGGTAAATGAAGGGCTATCTTGCACTACTATCTCTTTATTTTGGTTGTTATTGATTAAAGAAAGACGGACATGTTTCGACTATATAAATAGCCATCTTTAGCGTTATATAAAATGTATTTCTAAAAGGTGCTTGCCCACTTAGACGAAGCATCGCGTCAAGAGAAAATTCGTCGAGTTGCTTTACATGTAATTAAATGGAACCAGCGCGGCGCGTCTATATTGGCGGGGTTCCATTTAAATACATGTAAACTTGTCCGGAACAATTTTGACTCGTCCCGACGCGTCGCCTAAGTGGGCGAGCACCTTAATTAGCTTGTTAACCGTACTCTTATGAATTATCATTGTAGGCGTAAAATTGTTAAAATCCACTTTCTATGTAATAATTTAACATTACCATACAATCTTATTCCCTAAGAGTGTGGTTAAACTAGCTAATTAATGATAATTTTTTTATAACGCTAAAGATGCCTATTTATATAGTCAAAACAAGTCTGTAACCTCGATAGTCCTATTATGAGATTGAGGTGACTACACGTATAGAAACTATCACGATAATAACCAATGTAATATTATGATTTTTAATGTAGAAAGTCCTGATAAGGGCAGCAGAATTTTTTTAGCATGGTCTCTCTTTTGCTCTGCTTTTAAAATCAGAAGAACTTTTTTCTTTTCAACATGAAAACTTTTATATGTTTCCAAAAAAATAAATTATGTTAAATTGCCTACGGCTTATCTAACTTCTCCTTGCAGTTTTTACAATTATTTGTTATAAGCTTTAATTTAAAAATCACGTATCACGTGCAATTCGTAAACAAACGACGAACTTATATTATGAAAGTTATTCCGAAATATCTAGGTTAGCGAGAAAAAGCAAAAGTAATATCACGACAGCATGATAGCTACTATCGGGTAATTTACACGGTGATAGTTCACGATAGTTCATGTGACAGTCACTATCATGATAGCAACTATCGCAAAAACTATTACCGTGAAAACGAGGCTTTATTCAGTAACAACTAAAATTAAGAATTAGTGGTATACAACAGCCCTTCATTTACCCTAGTTAATTAATAGTTTACCAAAGTATGCCCGCACGAACTAACTATACAAGTAGGAATTTTTTTTTGTTAAATTTAAACAACGACCAATAACAGTTGGGCACTGCTTTTTTAAACTATTATGGTATATTTACATCTTATATTTATTAGAAATTCTGGCTAATGTAAACAATAAATAATTTCTATCGGACATAAATTTTTGACCTCAACCACTTGACGATGGCTGAATACATTACGTGTGAAAGCCAAAAACCGTAAATAGAATAGAATGGAATACATTTTTGACTGTTTACATTAGTTAGAATTTCTGTCCGACATAAATTATCATGCAATAAATGTCAGATGTAAACCTACCATTACAATATATTACTATACGACATATTTTTTCTAAAAAAATAGGTCTACACTACTATTTAACTTTACAAAATACAAAGATAATTGCAATTGTTGCCAGGCTGCTTCGCCAGATTTGCTGCTTAGTAGCTCCTTATTATTTACTATATATATTTCTTAACCATAAATATAGGATTAATTGTATTTATTTAAATATACCGGGTGTCAATTTGAAAACTTCCCACCTTAATATCTTTCTTGGAGTTAAAAATATGACAAATCGGAAAGACCTGTCAATTTTATTTGTAAGGGGGACACTTAAAATGAATATTTTTAGCCTTCTTGTTTCAACCCTCTAGGAGGGGTAGATGTCACCCTGTAGAATATTAAATGGGAATGGGGGTCAAGTGATACATCATTTTAAAGCTCCTGACAAGTACTTTATAACCCTAGAATATGAAGTCAATATCTTCACCTATTACAAAATGGCGGTACTTTAAAATTACCTAAATACCTGATTTGATGGCCATATTTCCGAAACTAATAAAGTTAGATGTACCTAATGTGGTGTTTTCTTAAAGCTCTTTTAATGGTAAAATAATATACAGGGTTCTTAAATAAAAAAATATGTACTTTTCTTCTACCCTGTATATTACTACCAGTATCACCATTAAAAAGACCTTTAAAAGAGCTTTAAGAAAACACCACATTAGGTACATCTAACTTTATTAGTTTCTGGAAATATGGCCATCCAAATCAGGTATTTAGGTAATTTTTAAAGTACCGCCATTTTGTAATAGGTGAAGATATTGACTTCATATTCTAAGGTTATAAAGTACTGTCAGGAGCTTTAAAATGATGTATCACTTGACCCCCATTCCCTTTAATATTCTAAGGGTGACATCTACCCCTCCTAGGGGTTGAAACAAGAAGGCTAAAATATTCATTTTAAGTGTCCCCCTTACAAATAAAATTGACGGGTCTTTCCGATTTGTCATATTTTTAACTCCAAGAAAGATATTAAGGGTGGGAAGTTTTCAAATTGACACCCGGTATTTATAACATACAAGTGGATGATATTTATTTGGGTACACGCCAAATCTGATTAAAAACCAAAACAATAAATGTCTAATATGTTTGTTTGGTTATAGTATCATAGTAACATACATGGTGTATTTATTATTTATAATACACAAAAGATAAGAGTTACGTGATTTTGAGTTTTTCTAAAGAGACATTAGCATCTAGCAAAGTTAAGCATGTGTTATTTAAATTAACTGATATTGATGCTACACATCAATCTTTGTTTAATAATATGTGCGCACTTTCTTTAATTTTATGTGTTTTATAACAAGTGTTCTTTGCTAAAATACTTAAAGCATTTAGTTTATTCTGTGATTGTTTTCAAATGCGTGTTGACAAATTTTAGGTTTGTAAAATTTTTTGTTTTTTATGTAAGTTTTGTGTTCTTTATGCGTTTAGCTAATGGTCTACAAGTTTCACCTGTATAAAATTTATTACATTTACAAGGTATTTTATAGATAACATTTTTTGTACTTTCGTTTATGTTAGTGTGTCTACCACCACAAAAGAAAACACCCTGTATATCTATAGTTTTTAGTTACATTTGTGCTGAAATTTTTATACAATATTTATTTAAAACTATTTTTTCTAAAGCGCATAGGTCCGGAGGTGTTTGACCGTAACGTTACTTTCTTAAAACACTATATTTAAATGACTTAAACAGTATAGACGTTTGTTAATAAAATTACCCTAAATTTAACTTACAAACACTACACCAATATGGTCAATTTTTAAACCAAAATGGGGTAGATCTTGTGGCTGTTTTTTGCAAACATATACTACTCTAGTTCAGTCACCGTCCTGACTGAACTGGTATAGGTTTTGTAAATTTGCGGCCAAGAATGTATAGTAGAAAAATAAATTTGTAATAAGTCGATTTTAATTTTGTCTTTGGTTTTAATTATCAAATTTAGAAAAACATTTATTGGTTTATAAAATCAAGAGGATAATTATTTTGAAAAAAATATCTTTTTAAAATATCTTTTTAGTGTTTATATTTTGATTAGAACAAATTATTTTATTTCTGTCAATAAGATTTTTATATCTCCCTTTTTGACAGTAAGTAACAAAACACCAAAAACCGAAGGCAGAGTATAGGTGAGTGTCATAGTTCTGGTTAGTTTTTTTTTATTCCCTAATTAAATCTCCATCGCACATTTAATACAATATGACGACATTATTTTTACAATTTACGCCACTTAAAACAAAAATACAAAAAAATTGTTTTATACACATATAAAATATAATTTATTTATGATAATTTGTAAAAAACACAACCAGTTAAAATTATAAAAAAACTCCTCCTAATTTGTGGTTATGTCATGTCAAAAGCTTATAAATTGATACACACAGGGCTGCAGCTATCCACTTGTTTCTAATCGCATATTTTACGTACGCTAACCTGATAGGGAACGCAATGTCAGATATGATTTATCAATTACTATGCGATTAAGGCACTACGTAGCGCAAACCAAATGGGGAACGGAAAATGCCACCGGGCCCTGGGTAAAACGGGCCTCAAAAGGGGGCTTTAGGTTAATTTGTTGTTTTCAAGAATAAAGAAGTAAGGAAAGAGGGGGTGAGGACCTTTTTTAAACAAAAAAGTAAAGAAACCTAACCACATTACGTTATAGTGAAAGAAGAGGCCCGTTTGGAAAACGTAGTCACTTTTTTATTTGGTTGCCAATTTTTTGCCCAAAAGAAAAGTAGAGGAAGGCCCCGGCCTAAGTGAGTGTTATATGTTATACTAAAAGAAGAGCCCCTAGTGTAAAGATGAGGTCTTTTTTTTTTGGTTTCAATTTTTTTTTTAATAAACAAAATTTTAATTACTTTAATGACTTTACTTTTCGCCCCTTTAGCTACGCCACAGCATATTTGATTATATTATTTTAGATTTATTTCATTTATAATAAGTATAAAAAATGCTTTGTGAATATCTTATATTTTTACTAAATTATTTAACTTATATGAAATTAGCTTTTTGTTAATATATCTAGAGCTATAACGCTTTTTCGTTAAAATACATGTAATCTATAAATAAATGTACCTTGTACTAAATAGGTTTGCTAATTGCCAATTGCTTAGGCTTATAAATATTTATAATTAACGGAAACAAAATTATGAATTTTTGATTTAAATAAAGGAAACCATGAATCAACATAAAACGAAAAATAAATTGGTAATCAAATTTTTAAACCGCAACTTTAATTAAAAATCGACTGTTTATTAAATCTACCTAAATAAAGCTTCTTATTTTTAATAGCATAATTTTAAAAACTTCATCGAAAATTACTTTTTTATTAACTGTTGGTAATAATATTCAGTTAATTTTAAATATGTTTTAATGTTTGTGTAATATTTTTATATAATTTAAAATTATTTTTTTTTAATGTAGCATTTTAGTCACGCTTAACATTTATTAGTGCTAAACGAAAAAGTTTAGCAGGTGATTTCTTGTTTAAAATAAGGTAAAGTTTGTTGTTTAAACATGGGGTCAAAAGTCAACCATTAGAGAGATATTACAAAAAAAATACGTCTGTTGAAAGTTACGCGTAATGCTAAATAAAGAAATACAGGGTGTTTTACAACTTATCCGACAAATTTATATCCTAAACCTCTTAGGTTTTGAACTACAGGGTGTTAAAAATAAAAAAAAATGTAAAATCTTTTATAGCAATTTGGATATTTTTAAAATTTTAGAGGACGGGCACTAGAAGACATTTTTTGGCATACAAGATTTTTTTTACCAATGTTGGCCATGTGAAGTTAAGTGGCAATTTATCTAAAATATTACTTAAGCCTTAAAACAAATAATAAAGTTGGTGGAAGATAATTTGTTAACATGACGGTGTCACCAACGTATAAATATCTATATAGTAGTGTCACAGTCCCGCAACACATAAAATTGGTTATTTCCAAGCCCTACCGACGCCTTCGGGTGTGTAGCTTTCTCCGGTGAGCGCCGTTCATTTAATTAATCCCACTAACCAGAACTAAGTAATACACGCCGCTTAAATAAATCCCCCTTACTTTCTTAATTTTGCTGTAGGAACGAGATGCAAGGGACTTTTGTTTCCGCGAAGATCGAAGTGTTTTTGCTGTGATACCGAAGTGGATATACTTTAGTTATTTGGACGGTGGTATGACAGTAAGATCAGTAATTTGCGCATAATCATGCACAAGATTTCTAAGTTGTTTTGCCTTTGCTCAAATTATTAAAGATCTTACCATTAAACCGTTAATGTTAAGAAAAAATATCTACCACCAAATTAATTATATGGTTTTAAGGCCTTTTAAATAATTTTAAAAAATTACGGTTTTGAATTCTTGAAAATGTTTTGCCTGTTGTAAGATTTATTTGACCAGAAAAAAGCTAAAATAAGTGTCGTTTAAAAATTGTCATTGTGTATGTAAATTAATGAATAATTTATTATTTGTGCATTTTTGCAATATAATCCTATAAGTTTAAATATAGAGCTTACTATTTTTACCGAACTTTAAAAATATTTATCTGTATTACTGGTAAACCATAAAGTAAATTA
This sequence comes from Listronotus bonariensis, assembly GCA_014170235.1. NCBI lineage: Eukaryota > Metazoa > Arthropoda > Insecta > Coleoptera > Curculionidae > Listronotus > Listronotus bonariensis. Next base: position 141,666 of record JACEGR010001250.1, read on the forward strand.
GAAATTTATTTGGTTTTTAAATTTCGATGTCAGGACCGTGTATAAAAAATGTAAGTTAGTGATGCTAGAAGGGATTTGTAAGGTTCTGCTTAGTTAATTAAACTCATTTATTACCTTAAAATGCAGAGTAAATATTATTTTTATTAAATTTCTTAAAATACAAAACCGGACTAAAATTAACCTTCAACGTGTTATCATTAAATTTGCTTTATACTCGGCTTTAAAATTTTCTTATTGAAGTATTAAGAAAAGAATAGGTTGAATCCCACAAAAATAAAACATTGCATTTTAAATAAACTTCCACCATTGGATAAAGCTAAAGAAGTGGCAATGCAAAAATAAAATTTATTTTAAAATCCGACTTTAAATAAGACCAGAAAAGAAATAAAACACATTTTTAATTTGCCTTTTTTTTCGGATATGTCCAGAAATACTTGGTACTTTAAAAACTTGTTAAGCAGGATATTTTTAGGCACATAAAACCTTAACATTGTTCTTATTTAACCCACTGCGTATCTCTTACTATTTTCAAGATGCCTATACTGACCTCCTTATCTTGGACACCTTGTATGTAGGTAATGTATATTTATGGCGGACCATTCAAACGAGACTATGCCACAAGTTTTGGAACCTCCATCTTTACAAGGTCATCCGCCAAACTTACAAGAACAACAACAAGCTTTACAAGGTTCACTACTTACAAATAATGTATATTATGTCGCAGGCAAATTGCTATTTTAGGCAAATTGCTTCTGCCTAGGCAAATACTTTCTGCCTGGGCAAATGACTTAAAAATATTTTTTATTTAAAAGCCATTTGCCTAGGTAAATGCACTTGCTGTGGTTCTTGTTAGGCAAATAAATATAATATATTTAATTACATATTAGGCGTACAGTGTGTTTTGCAGACTACAGTAAAAAGCAAAAGCACCTGTAATTTAATAATTGGTTAAAAACGCTATAGACGGCCATAAAAAACTATCACATTGGGGCGGGTATGATTAGTTTGGGTTAGTTAAACCTTTTTTTTTAATTTAATTTATTTAGAAATAACAAGTAAAAAGATTTAACTAACCAAAACTAACCATTACCCCCAATGTGATTTGCTTGACTCTCCTGGGTATGCAAATTTTTCTATTTTCATTTGCCTACAAAGTGCTTAGGCAAATAGCATTTGCCTAGACAAAAAGCATTTAAAAATTAAAATAGGTCATTTGCTCAAGCAGAAGGCATTTGAATAGGCAGAAGCCATTTGCCTAAAATAACCATTTGCCTGCGACATATACAGGGTGTCCCAACTCTATTTATACACGAAATAACTTCGCCCCTGCACAAGATACAAAAAGAAATTTAAAATACAAAAAAATTGTTTGGATACAGTCTTTTTACTGACACTACTTAAAAATATAATTTTTATCGTCAGGTGCTTTTGTCGAATGAAACACACCGAGTATTTTAATTAATTTTGATTCTGTATTAAATTCTACATCATAAATATAAAACAGGTTCAGGAGAAAAATTATTTCGCTTATAAATATAGTTGAGACACCCTGTATACGAAGACCAAAAGATTTTTTTTGCTTATAAATTTTTACTTGTATAACTTTATTACACGTTTACAGTTTTATATCATAAAATACAAACAAAATATTACAATAAAAGTAAACAGTACGTACACAAAATAATCATATATTTAAATTATTGTCCATTTTCATTATAATTATCTTATTCAAACTTTTATTGTAATAAAATATATTGTACTACAAAGTTGCGCAGAATAATATCATTGCCAGTTAAATATTTCTGAGATAGACGTTGAAAAATATATTATTTAATAAGTCTATAATGATGACTATTATTCACACGAATAAAGTTTATAACTGAAGCCGCAAGCTAAAGTCATAATTTATTTTAGTTAATTTGATATTTTAGACACCAAATTAAATACACTGAACCAAGAAATACTGAATTAGTATTTTTCAGTATTCATTTTATATATTATCTTATATTTAAAAAAAATTGTCACAAATTAGGAATCATTTAAACGACAATTGACTTAATAGTTTAATTAAGTTGGTTTTGGATTGGATTCTTTATAATATACTTAAATAATACTGCTAAATTAAAAGAAAATTTAAAAAGCGTATTTAGGTAGTTTACCAACAAATAAAGCAAGACTAGACTAGACAAAAAGACACCACTGCAAAGCGTTATGAAAAACAACAATTTTAAAAAGATTTGTGTTAATATAAATGGGGAGTATCTGAATAGCCTTAAGCTGCGTCCAGACTTGCAACAATTCGCCGTGCCTCTTTATGCCGCATACCACGCCACATAGCGCGGACGTGGACGGAATTCACGTCGTTTTAAGAGCTTGGCGAATGATTTGTCGGTAATTCAAAACTTGTCGGTTTTTTGACGTACTACAGGTTCTACATTACCCACCTCTCCACTTAAAAAGAAGATGCTAGTACCCCGTTGGCACTAGGTCACGTGACCGAAATGATTTTTATGCCAAAGAGTAGTTAAGTGACTTTTTTTACCCGATCCTGATATCTTGTCCCAATCAAATGATAAAGTGGGGCAACTATTTTAATATCCTCAGTGTATAGTGTATATTCTTATAACCGGTAAAATGTAAAAAAATAGTATTTTTTCGTGACGGGAAAAAATTGACATTTGCGGACATACATACACGTTAGTAAAGGTAGATATTTAATTTTAGAATAATTTATTATACAGAACTTACATTTTCCCTATATTAGGAGTCCAGTCAGATATTTTCTTTTATAATGTTCCAAATAACTACTAAACGATCGCTTTAAATTTCAGCTTTTTAATTTTAATCTGTCCAATTACAAAATTGCATTGACAGATGGTAAATAATTGCCTTAAGGGTGTTCATAGTAATGCAAAGTTTAATTGTGTTTCAAATATACCAGTCGACCAGTTTAAAACTTCAAATTTTACATGATTATTTTTTGACTTTAATAATATAATTTTTTTAATAATAAGTCGTCGTTTTTTCCTATTACAGAAAAAATTGTGTATTATACACGGAAAATTTTTTAGATTTTATCTCTCGGTTTATTGTTTCCTTCCCCTTCGCTTCGGAAGACAACACAATCTTATGCTAAAATCTATAGCTTTTTTCCTTGTATAAAAAATAACTATTTATTTTTAAAACCGACAATAATTAATGTATATTGTATTAAACAATTTTAATGTAGAATTTATAAAAAGTCAAAATTTGACGAAATATACAGAGTGTTTTATTTAAAAAAAATACAATAAAAATGTTGTTTATAAGACCCCTTGTATGTTTACCAATATCTTCAATAAAATTAACGTATTCAACAACAACAAATATTTTTTTATCCTAAGTTTCTTTTTGTATTTTGTACAGGTGCAAGTATAAAAGAAATTCAAACCCCGCTATATTTTTTTATAATACCTTTTAATTCCTCATCTAAATACTGTTTTTAAAAATGTTAAAAAAATTATATTATCAAAATTTTATTTAAATTTTTGTTACTAAAAAATGTGAGGCCGACGGTTTGTAATTATTTTATAACAACTGTGACTTTTTTAAAATATCATAAAATAAGAAAAAAGTATACAGCACTTTAAAATAGCGACTACAGCGCTTATTCAAACAAACCGTGTGAATGTTTCCTAAAAAGTTAAATTAAGTTACCTCATCTTATTTACATTAATAATTATATGAAAACTTTAAATACGAAAAGTTTCTCTTGTGGTCTTATTTTATTATTTTATCAGTTGTAAACTTTCATTTGATTTTGCTTGTTTTGAAAGAACTTTTTCTTAGCACAACAAATTTTTAAATTAAAAAACAAAAATAATGTTAAAAAAATGTTTTTTTTTAAGTTAAATGTAATCCTAAGATTTGTTACCTTTTTATTAGAATATACAGTGCATTTCTTAAATGCTCCCACCCGTTTTATTCTTTGACTGTCTCGATTAAAGAAGTAAAAATTTCAGATACGAAATAGAAGCATATGTATATATATATTATTACCATTATAAAAAACTTTAAAACACTTGGTATTTAAAAAATAAAATAAATAATAATAAAGAAGTACCGCCAATTTCCCTTTAATATTTTTCCAAGATGGTGTTCAGCCGCAATCCAAAAATTTTTATCTGTCAATTTTTCCCAAAAATAAAGTATTTATGCATTAATTGGATATCTTATTGCTAAAAGTTATTAAATTATTCTGTTAAAAAAATTAAAAGGGAGGGCATTATGGACATGGACTGTATAGTTAAAATAAATAATATTAAATTTCCTAATTAGTGTAAAAAATCATACTGACAATGAATATTACGACTTTTGTAACAAATTAAAAATTAACATTTATAAGTTAGCTTAGGTTAATTTATTTTATTACTTAGCTTACTACACTTTGTAAAATAATAATTATTATTTTATAGTTAGTAATCTAATATATCTAATATATATATATTATATAAAATGCTAATGTACGTTCGTGTGTCCACGATTTTCGCTATCATCCGCAACTCCGATCAACTTCCCGTCGGGGTTACAAATACCCCTTGGTGTCCCATTGTGAGTAAGGGAGTTTGGTCGGGGTGGGTGGAAGTGGGTGGTTGTGGGTGGCAAAAATGTAAAATATGTGTAGTGGCGCCATCTGTTGTCAAGTAGTTGAACTTCATTCAGAACAACGGTTATTTGGGTCTCATATAAACTCCCGAGCGAAGCCGGGAATCATAGCTAGTGTCCTTATAAAATAAAAAGTTAAGATTTATTATTTTTATTAACATTAACAGTGGGTCCCAGGCAGGATGATCCATAGAGGAGGATATCATTTTTGATTTTTTTAAGGGGTATTTGGAAAAACTATTTACATGGTCAAAAAATGGAAAAAATGATTTCAATTGGTAAGCAAGATATATAAATTTATTAAATAAGCATGTACTGTTAAAAAAAAACGAACTGTAATTAAATGTTCTAAAAAGTACATTTTTTTATCTTATTTTAAGGTTGGGTGATTCTGTCAAAGCTAAAAAAATAAATACGGTGTATTTTATATCCACGGTATAAAACTTTAAGAGGTTTTTTAACATTATATTTTTGTAAAAAAGTTTAAGAAGGGCGTCAAAGTTTAAATTAAAAAAATATATTAATATAATTATACATCTTTTAAATATTCGTAACTTATTTGGTTATAATTCGGCAAAGTTGTTTTAAGTAATGGGGAACTTATTTAAATTTAACTAGATTTAAATTAATGCGGCTAGTAGCACTTCGGCGCTTTTAATAGAGTAAAACAATGACGCCATAAATTTTTGTGTTTTTTTATATTGTTTTTAGTTTGATTGGGCCACTAAAAATACGCCGTTTCTATCTTTTGTATTTTTCTATTAATTTAGCTTTATGTAACAAAAAACGAATAATAACGCCACTTTAAGTCATTAAAAAAATCAATTTCGTGCAGCGTATTTTGTAAACAGTTTTTTATTTTCATCATTTATTTAGGGATCCAAATTGTTTAATTTTTTGTTTTTATTTTATGTTGTCTATGGATACTTTTTGAAATAAGTAATAGTTAATTTCATTTTTTTCTTTAAAGAAAACAAAGAAATGTTTTAAACTTTTATTTTTAAATTACTTTTTGTTTTTCGGATTGTACAGACCATTTAACATCGGAATTAAATATTTTTAAAACAAATTTTGGTTTAATTTTATTTTTTAATTAAATTTTAATTTTTTATCTAGAGTGCCATAAACATTCTTAAAAAATTATTCTCTATACCTAAGTTACTTTTGGAGAAATACGAAATCGATTTTATCTTTTAAACTTTTTTAGTAGGGGGCTTGTAACATCATAGCTTTTTTACCCTGACCCAAATACTTTAATAGGTTCATATCATATCACTTTACTTTACCTTATGGAGTAAGTATTTTAAACCGAATCCAATGATGTAAAAACTACGACACTTACCTTTATGTTTTTTTAAATATATAGATTTTAGAAAGATAAGATTGTGTTTATTTATGTCCTACGATAAAAAAAAATAGGTAAATATGGTATTACAAATAAAAAAATATTTTAACACCAAACCCTAGTAAAAATTATTATAATACCAAGCAAACTTTTTACTTTTCTTTATAAAATTCAACGAATAGGGCATAAATTTAATATTTGCACAATCTTTAAAACACAAAACACAATCAGATCTCAATTAACAAAAACAAAACCATACAACTTAAATGAAAATACAAAAAATGTCATTTATAAAATACCTTGCGAATGCAATAAGTTTTATATAGGTGAAACTTGTAGACCATTAGCCAAACGCATAAAAGAACACAGATCATACATTAAAAACACAAAATTTCATAAATCAAAAATCTGCCAACACGCATTTGATAACAATCATAGAATAAACTGGGATGCTTCGAGCATTTTAGCAAAGGAAACTTGTTCTAAAAAACGCAAAATCAAAGAAAGTGCGTATATATTATTAAATAAAGATAATTGTGTAGCATCAATTTCAGTTAATTTAAATAACACTTGGTTGCCTTTGCTTGATACTGAAGTATCTTCAGGAAGACTAAAAATTAACTAACTATTCACCTTTTTTAAAATAAACAATCAATACACCAGCAACCAGTTATCTATGTCACCATGACACTATAACCAAATAAACATGTTTTGACATTTAATGTCAAAATTTTCAGAATATCCGAGAAAAAACATAAAAAATTTGAATTTTAAAGCCTGAATAATAGTAAGTTTTCATTTTTATCATTTTATTTCCCTTTGTCTTGACAACGGTGGCAGATTTGCCACCGAAACGTCGATTTTTAATTATCTTTTTACTTGTTTAAATTTTTTGGTTTTTAGTACTTTTAACTTAATTTTGGCGTGTACCCAAAGAAGTACCATCCATTATAATAAACTTTGTCGAATAATAATTTTAATTTAAATTAAGAAACTCCCTGGCTTTTCTAGAACTGCGCTTCAAGTTGATTAAGCTTTTCATTATACGGGAGTTAAATGACTGAGAAGGTTTAAATGTTTTTGTCCTTCTCTGTCTAACAGATAAAACTTAATTTCGCTCAAAGATTAATTTCCAATTATTCGTTAAAGTGACCTTTTCTCCTTACCTAACTGCAACATTTTTGCTTATAATCATTAGTTCATCCAAATCATAAAATGCATTTATTTTTTTAATTTTTAAGGCTATATTTTTTGCCATCACACACTTAAAATTTACGCATTTTTTTACGCCATATACATAAAGAATTATTTTTAGAATACACAGGGTGTTTCCTTACTCTGGTACGAAAATAAGGTGGTTTTTTATGTATTCTTACAAAAACAAGTTTTATTAAATATGTCTGGATTTGCTTCATTTCTGAGATACAGAGCGTTAAAGCTCTTTTGTAGTTAGAAAACACCCTGTTTATGGGTACTACTTTATTTTGGTTTAAAAGCGTTTTTAAATAAAAAGGATAAATATACAGGGTGCCCACTTAAATACGAAATAACCCTAATTTTGGGCACCTCAGGTCATTTAAGGAAAGACGCTCGGACCCGGTAATTTTTAATTTTTAGGAGAAACATTTTTTTTTTTCACTTTTACCTCCTGAACTCCAACCGTCTAGATGGGTCAAGACTCACTCCCAAAATTTTAAACGGAAAGACAGGTTGATTAATAATTTTACAGGTCTTTTGACCTTGATTACAACTGCCAAGTTCTTACTGTGTGACTTCAAATCCTGCTTTTGTTAGTAAGTTCTCATTTTGGGGAAGTGCAATATATAATAATATAATTATTGTTTTATACCTTAGTCCAACCGTATTTGACTTACATTAAATTTTATGTTAAAAATGACGTTTTCAAGCCATTACATAACCATCAATTTCTTTTAAACAAAAGCCTTTAATATGAGTTGGGGTTGGGTTTCTTGTAGGAAAAGAACTACTTTAGCAGACTGTATTAATATTTTCACAATTAATAAATACAGAGTGGTCAAAACTAATCGTTAAAAACTATTATGACAAAAACCTTAAAAGTCAATTTTTTTAAATGGAAACCCCTTTTTTTTTAACCTTATTCTATTAAGCATTTAAAATAAGGATAAGTTTGTATAAGGATGTCTATTACAAAAAATTACAGTTTTTGAAATATTAATAATTTAATATTTATCTATTCTAACAATGCTTTTAAGTACGGCTTGGTTTAGCTTCTAGTTGGCCTTAACAACAAAATGCGGCGTCACATCCAACTACCCAGTATCTACCCCTACTTAAATGCATTGCTAGAATAGATAAATATTACATCGTTAATATTTCGAAAACTATAAAATTTTTGATTTGACATGCTTATATAAACTTACCCCTATTTTAAATGCCTAATAGGATAAGGTAATAAAAGATATGGGTTTCTATTTAACAAATATGGCTTTTAAGGTTTTTGTCGTAATAATTTTTAACGAATATTTTGGACCACTCTGTATTTATTATGTCTAATGTATATGTATGGTATATGTATTAAATATCAATACAGTCTGCAAACATAGTTCTTTCTTTACGAAAAACCCAACTCCGACTCACAATAAAGGCTTTTGTTTAGAATTAATGGTTATGTAAAGGCTTGCAAACGTCATTTTCACATAAAATTTTAAATTAGTCAAAAACGGTTAGACTTAGGTAAAAAACATTATACATAAATTATGTTTATAATTTTACGCAGAATCTAAAAACTAAATTATATAAAAGGTGTTTCATTTAAAATAAGGAAGTTGACATTAACTTCCAGTATAACCGGAAGTGTTAGAGCTGTCGAAATAGTAGTCGAGTTGTATGACCCCCACTAATTTTATAATTAAACGATATTTTCAAAATTTTCCAAAGCGTCCTTTTGAGAAATCGATCGCGGCAGTTCCCGGTGGGATACCCTGTATAGACCTGATAATTTAGATAACAAGTCTTTTCTCAGGTTTTGTAAAAACAGTAATTGGTTTTCTGTATAACAGAAACTATATAAATGACGGTCCTTAGAGGCAGCTTTGGATACAATGGAGGCTAAATCTTAAAATAAATAATTTATGTGTCAAAGTGATTAATTTTGGTAAGTGCTTGCTATTTTCTCTTTGTTGCTTTTCTATTACGCCATTTTACATTTTACCAAACCTTTTGTTTAATGTTTTTGGAGATAAAAATATACAGTATATGCACGTAAGTTGGCGTCATATGGGAAACTTTTTTATTAATAATTTTAGAAGAAAATTTATCTCTAATAAAAAGTTTTGCATGATTCAAAACCCGGAATGCATCCATCATAATTTTTCAAATTCTATTGATAATCCACCAGATTTGATCAAAACTCTAATTTTTACCCGAGAGCAAGTTAAAGGAGCTTCGCGAGGCCCCGCATAGCGTATAATAATATTTATTATCCATTATTAAAATCATATATTTTGTACAGTTTTTAAAGGAAATTGCGATTTTATAGAAAAAAATATGTTATCGGATAAAACGCTTAGAGAAAATTGTTCTGGCCAAGGTAGCACCATACCACATATTTGGGATTTAGCTGCGTAGATATTTAAAATTTTGTTAAAAATAATAACAATAAAGTTTATCTATAATATTTTCATAAGAAAAATATGATAAAAATGCTAATTTTTTAGGTTGAGTTTAGTCCTATGTCTATAATTATATTATTCAGAAGAATCTGAATGCCTAGTTCTTATAATAAAAATTGGATATCAAGTTATATTGTGTAGTTTATTTAAAACTTTTCTTGTTTTATTGTAAAAACTATTTTAATTAGTGGGCGCCCTTGTTTACTCTAGGTAAACGGTGTTATCCAACCTATCAAGCATTCTACTTGACAAAATAAGGGTAGAGCTTCATATAATTTTTTTCAAAATGTCATTTGTTTTCGAGTTACACGCCGTCAAAGTTCCAGTTTTTATTTTTTGTTTTTAAATTGCCTACTTATAGGAAAACCGATTTGACTAATATTTGAAAGATAGGCTAAGTCGTCTGCGCTTTATTATTTTAGTAACAATTCACATTGATTGTGTGCCGCTAGAGGGCACTTTACCTACATTGCCAATTGTTTTCTTGTCATAATTGTTTAGTGTTGACAGCTACAGTAGTTTTTGTTATGTTTTCTGAAAGAGTGATAGCAGGCCATTAAAAGGGTGCTCTTGATATTTCTCGCTAAATCAAACGGTTTAGACGTAAATCACACTTAAAAATTAAGAAGTAAATTTACTTCTCTCATTTCGTTACCACCAGCTACCAGGTAAATAGCTATCAAAGTATACTAAAGCTGTCAGTTTAACATCATATAAATTCTCTTTTTAAACTATTTAATTTATAATCTTTTAAAATAACTAATAATGGCTAATCACCAATATTCAAATATCGAGTATTGTGATATTCATTTTTATTTTGAAAAGCAAATGGTAATGCAGAGTTGGCAAGAAGATATTATATGGAGAGTTATCCGGAAAGAAAAATCCCTCATGCTTAAACATTTTTCAGTGTGCACAGACGAATTTATTTTTATTTATAATGGAAATAGGGAAAGACCTAGAACTGCTAGAAACGTGCAACAAGAGGAAAGAGTGCTTGAAATTATTGAAGATAATCCAGGTACTAGTACTAGAAAAATTGGGAATGAAGTGCGGCTCTGTCAGGCTAGTTCATGGAGGTTACTAAGAGAAGAACAACTCTACCCGTTTCATTCACAAAAGGTGCAGGCTCTTTATGACGATGATCGGCCGTAACGGTTGAAAATGTGCAATTAGATCCTAGCTAAGTATGAACACGATAATCGATTAATTGGCCTCATATTATTCACTGATGAAGCTGGTTTCACTCGTGATGACATTATAAATCTACACAACATTCACACATATGCTTACGAGAACAGAAACAATGTGGTAGAAACGAAACATCAACGTGGATTTTCACTGAATGTGTGGGCAGGGATGATATTGGTCCTTATTTCTTTGATGGCCCATTAACTGGTGACGTATACTTAGATTTTATCGAAAGTCGTCTCCCATTGTATCTGAAAGATGTGCCATTGGAAGTAAGGGCCAACATGTGGATCCTTCAAGACGGAGCTCCGCCCCACTTTAGTATATGTGTCCGGCAGTATTTAAATGCAACGTATCCTGAGCGATGGCTAGGACGAAGTGGACCATTGGCATGGGCAGCGGGGTTACCAGACCTTAATCCTATGGATATTTTCTTTTGGGGTCATTTGAAACAATTGGTGTACGATACTCCAGTAATCCACGTCGAGGATCTTAGCTTCAGAATAATCTAAAAATTCCAAATTATTAAAGAAACACCAGGAATTTTACATCTACAGCTTTAGTATAATTTGATAGCTATTTACTTGGTAGCTGGTGGTATTGAAATGAGAAAAGTAAATTTACCACTTAATTTTTAAGGGTGATTTACGTCTAAACCGTTGGGTTTAGCGATGTAAATAAAGAGCATCTTTTTTAATGGTCTGTCATCAATCTTTCAGAAAACATGCCATTAATTGCTGTACCTGTCAAAACTAAAAATTATGACAAAAAACAATTTCCAATGTAGGTAAAGTGCCCTTTAGCGGCAAACAATCCATGTGAATTGTTACTAGAATGATGAAACGCAGACGATTTAGTCTAGGTTTTAAATATTAGTCAAATCGGTCTTTCTGTAGGCGAGGAGTAATTCAAAAACATAAAATAAAAACTTGAACTTTGACGGCTTGCAACTTAAAAACCAATGACATTTTGAAAAAAATTATATGAAGATCTACCCTTATTTTGTCAAGTAGAATCATCCCCTTAAGTTTTGTAATCGATTTTTAAATCACCCTGTATAATTGTATTTTAGGTTTTAGACCATGCAGAACTTTTTAAGAATAACTTTTTACATAAAATTAATAATAAAAAGTTTTTCATATGATGCGTTTAGTAGACACGCTGTATAAACCTTTCTATTATATTTTACTTTATTAAATAAAGCATAGAATATAAATAATGCCTATTATTTTTTAATAGCTTGGTGGGTACTATAAATAAATTATAAATGTAATACAAAGTCAAAAGTTTTCACCAAGCCTCAAATTTGGCCCTAGGGTCCATCCATAAGTTACGTCACAGGACTTTTAGAAACCCTACCTTTTCTTGTCACAGGTGGTTAAATTTTTTAAAATTTACGCACGCATTTCTAAAAAATCAATAAAAATGTTTCTTATTTTATTTAAATGATCTTTAAAAAATGTTGTTGCGTGAGAGATAGTCTCATAGCGATAGTACCAAACATTAATTAATATAAATCAAGTTTTAAATTTTTTACAGTTCTTTTGCTCACAGTAAATTTTTTTGTTTTAGTATTTTAAATTTTAACGTGTGACGTCACAAAGCTTTTAATCGCCCCTACTCCTTGTTACACTATATCACAATAAGATGGTACCCTCCTTCCACCATTAACGTGTGACATAACTTATAGTTGCCTCCCTAGGTATTGAGCTGTTTTTAGTAGTGATTATAAAAATAAATTTCACCAGAATAAATTTGACATACAGTACAACTTCGACAAATCGAACACCCCGTAAACCGGACACTCCAGTCAATCGGACACCCATTACACTTCGGACACTTTAGATTTTTACCTCTACAATCCGACAAATTTGCCAAAAGACACGACAAATCACGACTTAATGCAAAAAGTAAACAAAACATGTACATACATGCGTCGACTTGTTGAATGTGGTTTGAATTAGAGACTACATGGAAAAAATGGCTCTCACGAATCGCGTCTATTAGGTACTCTGCTACTATCAAAGAGAAGTGTAAAATTCTTGACAGTTTAGATGCAATTGGTGTTTGAAAAGTTGCAAAAGTCTTCAAGATTACAAAATCCAGAGCGTCTGATATCTAGTAAAAGTAAGAAATTTTGTCTCTCCCACAATAGATGACATAAAAAACTTGTTAAGAATTATAGATCCGAAAAGTAAACTGAATGATAAAGAAATTATAACTGGGCAACAGCAAGAGATGGAGTGGCTGCTGATATTGTTTGGCGGCGAAGAAGTAATTAAAGTCATACAATTAAATGCAAATAATGATGAACAAGAAAAGATGATTATACAAAAATTTGGACAAAGGTCAAACATTTAGAAGCAGAATGCAATATTTTAAAATGTGTGCAATTGGAGAAAAAAACAAATAAATTTATCAAAATATCCTACTACTAAGTACAAGAAAGTTTTACAACAAGAACCTTACTAAAAAAGTGACTTTTTGATATAAAATAAAGTATAAAATATATTTATTTTAGTCAGTTTATTATGTACATTTATTATAATGTATGTATGTTGTTTACACTTTATTTGTTATTAGAAAGTTATATTTTTTTATTACATTATATACGTACTATGTCGATTTGTTAAACATAGAATTAATGTTTTAAATAAATAATGCTAAAAAGTCAACCTGTTCTGTATTATAAGCACTACTTCGGTAATCTGGACAATTCGCTAATTCGGACACTTACCTGAACTATATCTGTCCGGATTAACGAAATTGTACCGTATCTAATAAATTAAGGTTAATAATTTAGTTCCAAATACTACACTTTACATATAAAGCAAAATATTAAACGTCATTTCTTTAACAATGAAATGATGTATTTTAGGTAATACAATATATTTTATTTTAATTTAAATATCCATATATTTAAAATGCAAAGCTATAATTTTCAGACACTTCAAAAGAGACTTCTGCTGTACCAATTAACATGGCATTTTTTTAAAAATGATCCTCTGGTTACTGAGACGTCGTCACTACTTTTTTGATGATTTATTTTTTTTTCTTTAAAAACAAAAAAACAAAATGCTACGTGTGTTGCCTATGTTGCGGGGATTATTTCGTCAAACGCAGTATCGATAGGAATGGCAACGACATATCGATTATTTTCAAATATCGAAACTCATATATAAATATTTAGCTTCTCGATATATGGATATATCAATATCAAATACTTCGATATTTGTGGTAAATGAGACAAAATTGAAAACCTTTTTTGTTTTAAACTTAAACTAGATTGAACCCCGTCAAATTTAACGGGTTTTTAGACAGACTACAGTAAAAGCACAAGCACCTGTAATTTGATTGGTTTTAAAACGCTATAGACGGTCATGCAAAACTGTAAGTTTTTGCTTTATTTGGGATTTAAAAAAAAGATTTAACTGACCAGATCCAACTATGACTCCTCCAATGTAAGAGATTTGCATAACCGTCTTGGGTGCTTGAAACCAATTAAATTACAGGTTCTAGTGCTTTTTACTGTAGTCTTAAAGGTTTTATGTGGTGTAAATGCGCCGTATTTACCTTATGTGACACGTTGCAAGTTGCGTGTTTAATGAATCATTGGTAGACGACTGCTTGACGTAACACAAATAATTTTATAGGTTATTAGTACCGCTGCCAAGGTTATTTGCCTCACCGGCTGACTGGATTATTTCATAATTTTGTTGTTGCATTTTTTTTCCTTCTAATTATATATAATAAATAAAATCTATCCAAGATTATGGCCACAACATTAAGCAAATATGACAAACAAATATCATAGTGCACTAGGAGAGTTTAAAAATCATTTTACAGAGGCGCTTAATCACTAATAACTGTCTAAAACCCGTAGAATTCGACGGGATTTAATCTAGTTTTTATATAATTTCTTATTAAAATATTATTTAAGTTGCGATATGAAATGCAAATAAATTTACAGTCACTTGCTAATGAAAAGATAATATTACCATCAAGAGTAAAATGTGTCACCATATCCCCTGAATAAATTACAACTAAGATTGTTACTTAATATGCTGAACAAATTTAGGTAAAGTTTTGAATTATACTTAAGGGAAAACGCCGAAAATTGTGTTTACTACCGAAATAAAGTTAACCCTTTATTCTCCAGACATTTGTCAAAAAAATAGGCATAAAGATAGAGACACCATTTTTTTTTAAGTAAAAGTTAAAAAAATATTAAAATTACATATATAAATAGGTATTTACCAAAGTATAGAGTGAAGGGTTGTATATTTGTATATTTTATTTATATTTTTTGCGTTAAAAAATTAAATTTTTTCTATTACTTTCAAGATATTAATAATAAATATCTTTTTTTTTAATTAAACCGATTTTAAAAAGATAAATAAGACTTACGAAAAATTTAAAAATTAATAATAAAAAATTATAAAAATGAAGTGGGGTAATAACATTCCGCTAAACTACTAAATGCTTATAACTTAATACACAAAAAGAAAATAGACCTTTTTTTATCTTTTTGACACTACAGTAAGGCTTTATGCCTAAGTACCAGAGTACCGTGGGTGTCGATTATTTTTAATACTATAAGTTATTACCCGACTTCATTTTTTTTAATGTTTTTTTTCATTATTTTTAAATTTTTAGTGTGTTTTATTTTTTTTTAAGTGGGTTTTTTTTAATATTTATGTTACTCTTTTTAGTTCTTTCCTATTAACATTTACTCGTTGGCCATTCACTGAAAAAACAGTACTAATACCTTTTTCTCTCACATAAATTCTTCGCACAAAACGGCAATGCTACACCTAACGGAAACACCTGATTCATAAAAATTAAATACACTAAAAAAATACAAATATGAACTACTAGCCGACCCATGCCCAACAAAGTGGGCACGGATCGTCAAATATAAAAAACTTTTTGTTCAATAATAATAAAATATAGCCTATAACACTCCTAAATAGTGTAGATTGTGATAGAATGTGTCTGATCGGTTCAGTATTTCTAAAGATTACAAACAAACACAGTTACAAACCTTACCTTTTTATAATATTACTATAGATTAGCTAAATGACAACGACATAACAAATACAAATATTTTCACATTACTACCTTGATTGTTCCAACATCCAGCATAGGTAGGATATACCTAATAGAGGCAGTTTGGCTTGAAAAATAATTTTAGCACCATTGTCCTTTGCGATCCTGACTGGGAAGTGCATTCTTCCGAATAAAAAAATAATTTTTAAAATCGGTATACAATTGACGGAGTAATCGGTGTATATACATAAACATAGTTTTCCTCCTTTTTTAAAGTCGGTTAAAAATTGACATTTTTTTGTTCTTGCTTTTTTAAACTTAACATTTACGAATACCTCAATAAAGGAAAAACAAATTTGTAAATATTTTTTTGTTATTACAATAATTTATCTATTACATATTATTAACCAGTTTTTAAAAAATGTTAACATTTTAAATTTAAATACTCACCTTTATATTAACATACAATAAATATTGTAGTAACTAAAAATGCTTTGTGCATTTTATCTGGTTTACGACATACAGGGTTTTACAAACTCGAGGGGCACCACTAGGATCTTGGGAACCGTAGGTTAGATTTGGGTTTAAAGTTGTGCATTTTTATGTTTAAAAGTTTATTTTAAACGATCGTGAAAATTTTCATTTGAAGGTATGTAAGTATGCATTCATTTTTGAACACTTCTCATAATTATATAATTTTTTAATTTTTGTGTAATAATAATTTAACTTACAAGAAACCAAATTCAATTAAATTTACATACATTTACATATACCAAATAAAAAAAGTCATCTAATTTAACCAAATGCCTCTACCAACTTTATTGTACCCTGTCATAAAAAAGGATGCATACAAATTAAATCGTTATTTGTAGTGACGAAATAGTGAATGATGATTTTTTCGGTTTAAAACGTCGCATAAATGGAAAGTGTAATGTGTCGTTGGATTTAAAATTCAAGAGATAGTAGTAGAAAATATGTCTCGGAAAATTTAGTTTCTTTGCGGATAATTTCGAAACAGCTGCAAATTTTTTAAACGTTATATTGTTAAGCATAAAAATGCGAAACTTTGCCCCAATTTAACCAACCCTGTACCTATCTATTACCGTTCCCGAGAATCTAATGGTGAAGAACTCGAATTTTTAATTTTTAAATTTTAATATCCCTAAAAATTAAAAAAAATAGTTTAAACCTTTTACTTAGTTTTAATAAATGAACAAGATATATTAAATAATAAATTAATTTTTTAATGCTTAAGCTTGGCAAATTAAAATATATAGTGATATAAATTTCATATTTGTAATAACATCTTATGCATTTACAGGCAAAATGTTAAAATAATAAAAAGTTATTCTTCCCAGAATTAAACAGCATTATTTTTCCATTATTTTACAATTTAAATGCAAGGTTTTATAAGCACAAATAAAATTTTCCAATAATTCCATGTGGCTAGTTCCGGCAATAAACATCTAAATCCAAACATTAAATTGCAGCTTAAAAGCAGAAGCACGAACCGCAGATTTTAGCAATTCTTCCGCTGTTTGCAGAAAGCATTCCGTAATTCCAAACTTTAGAAAACAGTTTACTTTGTCGATAATTATAGCCCCCGTTAAACAAACGAGTATTGGTATTTGTATCACGCAATAGGTATACAGAAATATCCATTTTATTAACCTTGTTTAAACAACTGTAATTTTATTCCTGTTTTTCAAACGTTCTAAAAACCGATAAAAAAATTTAAAAAATAATAATTCTTGACCAAAAACCTCAAATTCCTTTTTGTAAGACTTTAGTGCTACATAATTTTATGTGCTCTGAAAAACTAAAGTAAAATTTTTATAGAGTCATATACAGTGTGTCCAGTAACAGTACCAAAAAACCTAAAAAGCAATTCTTCAACAAAAGGTAAAAAATACATTTGTCAAACGTCCTACCCTAGAATTAAAACTAAACAAACAACACAAAATAGTCGTTTTTTAGAATAACTTTTTACCAGTGTACAGGGTGTCCCATTTTGATTGCAACTGTGGGTACCTCAGTTATTTAAAAAGATAAAACAGATTTTGCGAATCTGGACTGGTTTTTGTAAAACCAATGATGACTTAAATAAAGCCGTCGTGTCATAGTCATTTTAGTTTCTGAGCTACAAGGCGATTTAAAAATATTATATTTTTAACTCACTTGATTATTGTGCTAGTGTGTACTTTACTTTAATATTGGATTTTGCTTATTCACCTATTAATGATTTTTTTCTTATTACCTAAATCCAGGTTAAAGGCATTTTTTGAACAAAATTAGGTATGGGTAAAGAGCTAATATTAACACGTCAATTTTGCATATCACTATCAAAGTTTTTCTTATGGGACCGCCTGTGTATTATTTCATCTTTGAATTTTTCTGAAAACATTTTTTAAGACATAAAGTCAACAGGTACTGAGAAATTGACGGTTTAATTTCTAAAAACACAATAATTTATGCAACTGATTTATGTAACGTTCTTACTGAGGTTGCCCTGGTTTTCTGTTTTTATTAATGGTTACAATAATACTGTCATATTTTTTAGAGAACTGACAGGTATCAAGAGTCTTGGTTAGTTCTGGTTAGGATGTAACCATAAAAACCATGGACATATTATTATTTTGGGTATAGGATTGGGCGGATTTCGTAACTTTAACCCTTACGATTTTCGGCGCAATCAATGTTTAAAAATTGCATGCACAAGTATTGTGGTAAACCTGTCCGACAAAAATAGTGACGCGTTTGCCCAGTCCAACACCCGAAACATTTGACACTGAGAACCAGGGTTAAAGCGCCGCTTTCGTATATCGCGGTATGTGTATTCATGGAAAACTCGTCAAAAAGAACCACGCTAAAAAGGTTTTAAAAGAGTTATTATCATGAAATCAATCTTATTACTGGCTCAGAAACTATATTTAGTACAAGGTAATGTCAAGAGAATATAGTGTGCTTTGTCAATTAATTATTATATGAAATAACTATAAAAAATAACTCTGGTGTATTGACCAATACTTTTTTTAGAAAATTTAATTTGCTTTAAGAAATAAATTTTAAAAAGTAATAATTAATTACTGTAAAATTGGAATTCGAAAAATGGCTTTTACTAATTTAAGTCCTAAATTTTTTTATGGTGGAGGGGGAAAATAGTTATTTATATTGTTTAAACAATATATATGTTATTTATACATATACTTTCCCGACAAACTTAAGGGGGTGATTCTTCATTAAAAAATAAGAAACCACTTTATATAAAGATATGTCTTAAGTTTTGAAGATGTGGGTTGGAGACAGGGTGTTAAAATTTAAAAAGAAGTAATTGTTTTTTATCATAACTTCTATATCAGTTCAGATATTATAAAGAAATTTAAGGGAGGTCTTCTAGACATCAAAATATATTTTTTGAACTACAAAAAAAATTACGGCGTTGTCCGTAAGGTATACAGGGTTTGCGGACTCTATTTATACACAAAATAACTTTGCCCCTGTACAATATAAAAATTAACTTAAAATAAAAAATGTCTTTTGGATACATCCCTTTTACCGACAGTACCAGCTATTATACAAGGTGTCTTAAAAATATAATTTTTATCGTCAAGTGTTTTTTTTTATTGGAACACCTTGTATATTTTAACAAAAAAATTTTCGATTAATAATTATACATTAAAAATGTATGGCACACTTTACCTTAATTATTGTTGGGTTTTGAGATATTAGCAGTATGCATATATACTTATTAACGATTAAAAGTGAAAATAAAAAGTATTATTTTGTTTCTAATTATTTTTAAACAATTCTGTCACTGTCAAAATGACAAAAGATATATTACCATGCAAATAATTATCTTCCATTGTAAGAACTACTAATAGGTATGTCATCAAATTAGGTTATTTTAGACACATATTTACTTAGTTGCACTTAAAAGACAGAAATAAGTCAATTATAACTGGTGTTTCGTTTAAGTAAGTAAATACGTATCCAAAATAAGCTAAATAGCTGACTAACTAATTAGTTGTTATTACAATGAAATGTAATTAACTTAATGGTAATATATTATTTATTACTTTGGCAGTAAAAAAAAGAATTTAAAAATAATTAAATTCAAAATATGATTTTCTTTCTTCACTTTTATTTATTAGTCAGTTTAACAGCCTACTGTTGATATCGCAAAAATCAGCATTAATTGACGTATAGTGTATTATCCATTTTTAATGTAGAAATTAATACAGAGTCAAAATTTGTTTAAAATGTACAAGGTCTTTCATTTAAAAACCTACTTGACAGTAACTGATCCTATAAGTAAAAGAGTGTATCCCAATAAAGAGTGATTTTTTAGGTTTACTTTTTGTATCTTGTACAGGGGCGAAGTTATTTTGTTTAATAATAGACACCCTGTATACGGTTAATATTTTTTAGAAAAAAATCCCTGTTGCTCCGTATTCCTTAAAAAGAAAATACTTTACTAATTTCTTGTTTTGTTTTAAACAATTTTATTCTCTTATTTGTTTTTGTATTCACTGTGGGATTTTCGCGTAAATAAAATTAAAACATTTCTACACATGGTCATTTAATAATACACCTTTTTACATATTATTTAAATTTAAATTGATTTTATACGCAAAAGATTGGTTAATATAATAATGTTTTAATTTTTAATTCATGTAATGATTGGATGATTGGTAAAGCAAACTAAGTCATCTTTACTTAACTACCATATGACCATAAATGAATAAAAACAAAGTCAAAATACCAAATTTGTTTAAAACTTAAGGGAAATACAAAATATTATTTTTTTAAACTAAAAATGCAGTGGCAAACCAAAATAATTTGCAGTTAATCCCCACGAATGACACTGATGAAAACAATTTTTTTGTTGTACGTCAAAAATGTCATTTAATACATAGAAGACGTCTCCAAAATTTCCCTAAAATATCTGTATTAATAAAAAAATTAATGTAAAAAACTTTTGTATTTCCTAAATTTTAACATTCTCTAGTAGTTTTGGACTTACAGTGTGTCTATGTAGGTTGGCGCCATAAGGCAAGCCTTTTTATTATTAATTTTACGAAAAAACCATTTTTTTATAAAAGTTCTGCATGGTACAAAACCTAAAATACAATCATCAGATATTAAATTGTCTCAGTAATTGTTTTTTTCATCCAAGAGGTTTTTTGATTTTAAATAATATAGAAATATTTAAATAATTAAAAAAAAGTAATAAAAATCGGAGCTGGTATTGAGAACTTTCGACGATTGCCTGTTTAACAGCTTCATTGACTCGACTAGTACATCAAATAAAAAAAAACAAAGATTTGTTTCAAAGTAACAAGAATTTAAAAAAGATCTTTATTTTAGGACAATACCGAGGCGTACCATTTTTTATCAAAAAATATATATATATTTACCGTTAATACCTCACGGACGACATTAGTAATTTTTTTTCTATATGTTTCAAAATGTCCTTCTATTCCTGAGAGACGTTTCCGCAAAGTTGCAGAGGTGAGACTTTTATGGGATATGTTAATTGTTTATAAAAAGTTTTTTTCCTATTTTTTGTTAAAGAATATTTCTTTAAGTTTGTTGGACGAGTTTTCCAGCCTTTTATACTAATTTCCTCCTTAAAGCCATTAAAAAGCAATTTATTTTAAGTATCATAAAGTGGGTTCTTGTTTATTCACTGTAACTTGTGTTCATTAAAATATAATTCAGGTATTAGAGGTAAATATGTATGAAAATTAAATACAATTTAATTTGTTTAATAAAAATACAATAAAGTTATACTTGTGACCGCGTTGTTCTGTGAAAAGTAAAAATTTTCATTAATAAATAATAAACTTTAGGTATGTAATTGTCTTTTGGGTATCCAGTTAATAGAGAGCTTAATAAATCGTTAATTTTTTTATAAAAACTTACGAGTTTTTTTTTTTATTACTTGGCGAGCATGGTGCGTGGGCTAACATACTAGCCTCTCACCGCAGAGACTCGGGTTCGAATCTCGGTTTCCTACATTGGATTTTTAATAGCTCGTCACCTCCCAGATGGTAATGGAAAACCTCTGTGTAGTATTCTGGCAATCCTAGGTAGTAGATATTTAAAAAATAACGTTGGTGGCGGCACTTTCGCGTTGTCCAAAAGGTATTGGAAAATGCAAAAACTGCATGTTTCAGTGCTTTGACAACGTTGACGGAACAGGGTGAAATATGGCTAAAACATTTAATAATCCGACACCCATGGTACTTTGGTCTTTAGGCAAAAAGCTCTTGTAGGCTGTCACAAAGATAAAAAAAAAATTAAGTATATTTTAAAATAAAAAGTATAGGTATATAAAGCTTTGAATAATACGTTTACCCAACCATGATACAATTTTGTGATAAAAATTATATCCCGATTGTTTTTTCTATAATAATATTTCCACTGTCAATAAGATTAATTGCTGATCTGTTCACCTTTCTTTAGTCACACAAAAGCACAAATAAAATTTATTTTTCATAAAAATCTTGTGCGTATTCAAAAACGCAGATATTATTTACGATACACTTTCATCCTTTTGACAGCAACTTTATTGCTTTTCAAATTTTAGATGTTACCCCAAGGGTTTTTTTATATTCCATAGGGCTGGATAAACTTTTGTATATATATTTTTTTAAGTGTTTAAGTGGTTGTAAGTACATATGTTACATCTATTTAAGAAATCTTTTTTTTCTTCCGGAGAAAAAATGGATCCAAAAGCTAAGCTTACCAGAAAACAAAAAGTAAAAAATAAAAACATTTTTTTATTTAACAAAAGTTATAAAGTACCCATATACAGTGTGTTTAGGGATGGACTAAACTATACCTGTTTTTTTTATTATTACGAAAAAGTTATTCCTAATACAAAATTTTGCTTTGTCAAAAATAACTATAATAAAAAATGCCCCAATATATGCAGGGGTGGTTCTCGTTAGTTTAAAAATCTACTTTTTTATTATAGGCGGCCAGCGTAGAGCGAAAAATGTGAAAGCGCTGTCTTTGATTTTTATACGAGAATTAAAGATCTTGTTTTTTTTTAATCAGCCGGCTGTAATATTTCTGAGCGAAAATGTCCCGCCGGTGGCCGCTCAAAATGTACAAATATTATCCGCGGAGCGTTTCTAATGTACATATACAGGGTGTTCGGTAAGTCAACGATAATATTAAAAGGGCTGGTAAAACAACTCATAAGTATCCCAAAAACTTAAAATGACCCCAGTAAAAAATCGACTGTTTTTGAGATATTGGCACTTTAATAATATGTTCACACTTTTGGAAACACCCTGTATATCATATAGCGATTTTTATTAACGCTTCTGCTATTTCAGACAATTTTAAAGTTTTTATAAAAACTACCTTTTTTCAAAATATCAATTATAAAAAAGTTACAGGTATAGTTAAGTTGATCGGTGGCCACACTGAAGATTTTTCGGAGGTAACTTTTAATTAATTGTTGGTCTTTGATTAATAAAATGGTTATTAAGTGCTACAAAACTAAAATTAAATTTAAAAATATTATTTTTTTTAAGAGTGACAATTCAAAATCGGATCTAAGGTGACGATTTTGGCGAATTTTATGTGCCAATATCTCGAAACCCACCGATTTTTTACTACGGTCATTTTAGGTGTTTTTGGATACTTATGGGCTGTTTTATCAGCCCCTTAATAATTATCGTTGACTTACCGGACACCCTGTATAAACTGGTTTAAAGACGCTGTTTACCACAAAATATTGTAGTCACTAACAACATAAAGAGATTTAATACTTTTTTGCTCGACGCTTACGCTTATTATCGGGGCCGAGGCCTAAGGCAATGTAATTTTACGCTTTCATTCTAAAACCCTTTTTTCCACTGAAAGGTAAAATCTTTTTTTTTTTCAAGGATTTTTTTATTTAAGATTAACCTCATTTTTTTATAAACCATAACCAATAGATAAAAAGTTAATTATACGCTTTTAATTACTTTTTGTGCTAATTAATTAGGTAGTTTTTAAAAACATATTTTGCGGCCTATTTTTTTCTTTAAAATTCTTTTCGCGATTTTGAAACTACCTTGTATATCCTAAATGATTTTTATTATAGCTTTTGGCATTTCAGACAAAGCGAATTTTTTTTTTTAAATATCTGTTTTTTAAATAATAAAAGATCAAGTAAATAAAATATATTGCTAACCACGAAAGGCAAAAAGGTAAAATTTTGGTTTTCTTAGCTTTCTAATAAATATAATTTTTAAAAAGCCGAAACAATGGCCATACTATTTTTTTTTATTAAAGACAATAGCTGGGATCTTATTAAAACAAAAACACATGTGATAATGTGCAGCCGTAAAGAAAGATTTGTATATACAGAATCAGCCAGTCAATTAAATATACCGGGTGTCAATTTGAAAACTTCCCACCCATATCTTTCTTGGAGTTAAAAATATGACAAATCGGAAAGACCCGTCAATTTTATTTGTAAGGGGGCACTTAAAATGAATATTTTAGCCTTCTTGTTTCAACCCCTAGGAGGGTAGATGTCACCATAGAATATTAAATGGGAATGGGGTTCAAGTGATACATCATTTTAAAGCTCCTGACAGTACTTTATAACCCTAGAATATGAAGTCAATATCTTCACCTATTACAAAATGGCGGTACTTTAAAAATTACCTAAATACCTGATTTGGATGGCCATATTTCCAGAAACTAATAAAGTTAGATGTGCACCTAATGTGGTGTTTTCTTGAAAGCTCTTTTAAAGGTTAGCAATTAGACATCTCTAGCGAACTAATATATTTTATAATTGTTTTATTGACGCTTCGTAAAAACTTTTATGTTTTATAAAGTAGTATATCGCGATAAATTTGTTTCGCTTAACTGTTCTTTTACTAAAATTGTTTTGAAAACGTTCTTAAAGCAAAATTATAAAATAGTTATAAAATAGGTAATAAAACTATTTTATAAATGTTTATAAAATAATTTTAATAGAGCATATTAGCTCTAAATGATTCTTTACTCTAAAGGCATTTTATAAAGGTGATTTTTTGGATTAATTTATCGCTGTAAAAGCAATTATAAAACTATTTTGTTATCAGCATATTACCTAATAATAAAATAGTTTTTTAATTGTTATTAATAAAAGTGAATTGCTCTTTGCAGCAAATTGGTATAAAAGAGAGTAATTATAAAATTGTTATTTTATAATTTTACAAAAACAGTTAAAAGTCAAACATGTTGCATAAGGAGGTCTTTTAACATTAAAATATTAACAACAACAATAATTGTAAAACTATTATAGAATAACCTAATTTTTTATTTCGTCAGACAATATTTCTTTGCATATACAAATAAAATGTCGTGCATCAGTAAGTGGAACAAAATTAAAAGAAGTGGTACATTTTACAGAAAACTTAAAGGTAAATGTCATGAGATCCTAAGTGATACACAGATAAAAAGAACTAGTAGCTCTAGCTCTAACAATCACTCAGAAACCTTGGAGGTTAGCAATCGAAATGACCATACTATTTCAACAAAGGAGACTGATGGGCTCAACACTGAACTAAATGATGCTGAGCGGGAAGCTGAAATAGAAAGTTGGATTGTAGAATTAGATTCTGATCCCGGCGATCAACACCATTCTGCAAGCAGTTTGTGCGAGATAGAAAAAATGCAAAACTAAGAGAAGACATTCGCTCATGGGCAGTATCAAATAATATTTCCCATTTATCCCAAAAGAAGCTTTTTGCTATAATTAATGAACGCATCCCAAATTGTCTACCTCAAGATCCTCGAACTCTCTTAAAAACCAGACAAACAATCTTTTTAACGAAAGTTGGTATGGGAGATCATTATAAAAAGCTTTTATAAAATAAAAATGAAAATATGCTCTGTTAAAATCCGTTAACTGTTTTCTAAATATATTATTACAGGAACAACACCAGCGCCACCTATAAAGATTACGCGCGCCTAACGTCGCGTCCAACAAACAAGCAATATGGCGGGTGCTGACAGGACCGGACTTAATTAATTTGCATATAATTTTTTCGACCACAGACTCTTTCAAATTTTGTTCCACGTTTGACCACTCATACCTTTTTACCATATTTCTTTTTTAAATTAAAAATAAGTTCATATATTTGCTTTTAATACCTTGACCTTGATTATACTGGGTAGCTACTTTATTTTATTGTTAATAGGCAGCGCCGGATTTACTCTTCAGCGGCCCATAGGCAGAGCATGTGGTGGAGGCCCCCTCAAACATTATCATGTACAAAAGTACAAAAAGGTCCTCACTTGTCGAAACGACGATCTTTCTTCAAAAATTCTCATATAACAGTCCCCATAAAATTTTGAAGAGCATAAAAAAAGGTCCCCACTTTGGAGGGTGGTAAAGTTGAAAATGATGTAATTTTAAAGTGGGGGCCTTTTTTTCTCTTTAAAAATTTAAATTCCTTAATTTACCAAAAGAAATTGTGTTATAGGGGCGGCCATAATTTGTTTGCACCAGGGCGTAACTCACCGTAGGAACGGGCCCTGGGAAAAGGGACATTACTAGGGTATATTTACTAATATACACTTTACAAGAAAGCAAAACCCTGATACTCTTACGGCCGTATTCACCAAGCTCCAACTAATATGTATTAGACTGATAAACTGCTAATGCCAATGCCAAAAAGCAGGCTATCAGTATGATAAATTAGTTGATACTTGGTGAATACGGCCGTTAGGCAGGAGCGCTCGTCATAAAAAGGAAAACATTGCCTTTTATTAAAACATCTTACTAAAAAACTACTTAATTGTAGGTAAAACATATCGACATCTTCATACCAAAACCACGTATCAGAAAAATGTGATGATTTTACAGGATAGCAAAAAATTTTTTTTCTTAATCAGATTGTCTCTAATATATTATGTTGTTTTGATTTTTTTTTAATAGTATAAGGGATTGTGAGAAAATGATAAACATTTGGGTTTTGGCAAAAAATTACGCCTAATCATTAAATTACAAGCACTATTGACTAAAACCCAATTTTCGCAAAAATTCTGATACATGGTATTTAAATGAAGGTATCGATATGTGATTTACTTTAGTACACCTCTGTCTAAACAAATCCTGTTTGATTGTCATAACAGCTACTTACGAAGCATATTTGTTCTTATTCGGACAATTTTAATTTATAAGGTGCTTATAAGAAAGTGGCCATTTTGGGAGGCTTTAAAGCGACAACCATATTAATGCGAATCTCGATCAACATTCTTAAATTAATTTTTTCATATCTCGTAACATTTTCATAACATATGAATATGATGGACTGCTTTGTTTATAATATAGAAGGTCCTTATAAACTATTTACCAAAAATATATATAAACATATTTTTTTATTAATTCATTCATATTTTATATTTCCATAATTATTATAATTCGGGAGGCGCGTTAAAATTTTATTAGAATTGTACCATATATTTAACAATAAATTTAATTTCGCAGGTACATCTGCTCCATGGGTGAATTTCTTTAATCATTCATTTTATTACTTTTTGTACCAAATCAGCCATTTGTCATTTTAGTTTCGCTACCATGTTAACAGATTTTAGGATCTTTCTACAACAACTGAAGAGACTAATTGCATATTCACAAACAATTTTGTGTAAATAGAAATGTTAAAAAAACATTTTTATCGTGTAACTATTAGCTCTCGTAGCAAAAGTGCTATAGTTGCAAGTTTGATAAAACATTTACAAAACCTTTTTATAATAGCTCTAAAAAGGTACTTTTAATATCTCATTTCATCCTAGTAACAGAGCTGTTCTAAAACAGTTTTATAAATGTTTTTTTTATTTTTATTAGACACTTATAAATGTTCTAAAAACTGTTTTATTATAGCAACAAGCAACATTTATAGAGCATGCGTCTAACAGAAAATTTGTTTTATAACGCGCCAAATCCGTGCTTATAAGAGCTGTAAGAACATTGTGAAAGTGTTTATAAAATACTGGATGTTTTATAAATGCGTTCTGTAAACGTTCTAAAAGCCATTATAAAACTTAAATTGTTAGTTGGGCGGGATAAGGTTGCAACACCTTAGTTAAACAAGCGTGCGTCCACCCATAGGACGCAACCCCTCGGCAAACGACAGGAAGACCGTGGGGTTAACAAGAACCCCGTTAAACGGGTACAAACCCCGTTACATGCAGACCAACCTGAAACTTGTTCGGAGTAGTTGCGTAATGAAACCCCATGTAACAGTGAAGCTTTAAATGAAATGATTAGATTACGAAATAGTTCGTGAAACATTTCAATATCACATGACCGCAGAAAGCTAATTGATATATCGACTAAAAAATGAAAAATCAAGAATTGTGTGGAAAAAAAAGAAGGAGGAATACTGTGAACTGGTTAGTTCTGGTTAGTTTTCAATTTCTTTGAAACTTAGCACACGCATCAAGGACCGATGACAATGAGATTTTAGGACCGCCATCGCCAGGATAAATAAATTCCTTAATAATCGTTTTTAATTATGGCGAATGCGCAAGGGCAATTGATGCATAACTTGCTGCGTTTTTTTAATTGACTTTTTTCAATTTTATAATAAAAGGTGTAAAATACATAGAAATACGGAGTTCTAAAAGGTGAAAATTATGTGGCCACTTTAGCTTTAAATCAAGAATGCATGGCGAAGAAATTTTTGAGTGAATAAACTGGAGCATTTATTTTAAAAAACTAATTGATATATCGAACTTAAAAATGAAAAATAAATAATAGTTTAAAAAAACTAAAAAAACACGCTTTTATATGCAACCGAACTAAAAATTAGAAAATAATTTTCATTACAAAGAGTTTGTCAGTCACTTCAGAGTAAAAAGCGTGGGGTGCATTTTACTATTTTTCATAACTTTTCCCTCATAGATATTTGCAAATAGAATAATTATAACATTTAATATATTAAGCACCCCACGCTTTTTACTCTGAAGTGACTGACAAACTCTTTGTAATGAAAAATTATTTTCTAATTTTTTAGTTCGGTTGCATATAAAAGCGTGTTTTTTAGTTTTTAAACTATTATTTATTTATATTTATACACAAAATATTTTTCCAACAGCCTGTATATAAAGCGTTCTTTTTTATTCTTGTTTATCTATAATTAAGGGCGTCGCCAAGAGGGCAGGGAAGGACATCCCCCAAAGATTCTAAAAAGTTGCCCAATGTAAAGCATCCAAAGTCTCAATTCTTTTTCTTGGCTTGCTTGATCGATATTTTGTATTTTTCTTGTTACTAATATTATAAATGCAGACTTTGCATTGTTTAAAAATCGCAATAATTCGGTAACTAGTTGCGATATCCGATTCTTAATAGATATTATAGCCGCGAAATCAATCAATTTGGGTCTACTTCATATAAAAGTAATCGAAACAGAAAAAAAGTGTTCCTTTGGCATCTTTTGAAGCATAGACCAAGATCCAACGTTTTGTGCTTGGCTAACAGTAAAGTTATAAATTCCTTTTTTTAATGAGGCTTGTATTGGATTTTAACACGTACAGTCTTTTGTATTCGCGATTCAGATTAAGGAATTCAACGTTGCAATACGGTCAACTAGGTAATAAAATTGGGTACCTAGATCCAATCTGGCAAAGAATAATAACAGAAATTATCAGATTTTGGTTTGTGTCTCGGCTACAAGCAAGCACTTTTGAAAACAGGGCATAACAGTAACGAAAAGATATTAGGCAATAAAACATAGAATGGTTAATAGTCAGCGTTCCGAGTTAATTTTATAAATCCACAAAACGTAAGGTCTTGCCTATTTGGGCCTGAGCTGCAGGCACAACAAAACCTAGTTTGTACGTTTTTCTTCATTGTAGATTTTTAACGAAATCGATGATGATAATCAGTAAAACACCTAATAAAACGTACGCCGTATATGTAAAACTCTTCCTACAAGTGAAAATCTACATGTGCTCTCCATTTTTCCTACAATTTATACTTTTCTCATTCTCCGAATCAACTTGCCCCCGCCCGCCATCGCATCGGCTGGCGACGCTCCTGTCTATAATGGTGTTGCTTTATTCGCGGGTCTAGTAATGAACTGATTCTGGGTTCAGAATCTGGCTAGAACCGAACTGGTTTAAGAATTGTTTTAAAGCGCATGTCTAGTTATTTATTTGTTCGGAATTTTTATTTACCGCGAACGATTTTCTATACAGCTGAGGATGTATTCTAACCTAGCCTTCTGGTTGGGATTTTTCATGGCTAAATTAGATACTACACAAAAAACAAATTAAGTTCAAGCA
Source organism: Listronotus bonariensis (assembly GCA_014170235.1). Lineage (NCBI taxonomy): Eukaryota > Metazoa > Arthropoda > Insecta > Coleoptera > Curculionidae > Listronotus > Listronotus bonariensis. The sequence goes on from JACEGR010001250.1 coordinate 171,840, forward strand.
AAAAGGTAAATTGTTATACTGTCGAAGGCCACTTGAGGTCTCTCGGTGGAAGACGAGGGATTCCCTGCCTCCTCTCGTTTTAACATGGGTATGTGTATTTAACTAAAGATAAAATCCAAACAACAAGAAATGGTAAAATCTTGTAATATTGTCTATATTTTTTATTGCATACATACATTCATACGGAATATAATTAAAAATCCTTTGTTTATATACGCTCAGAATCACAAAAATATAAAAATAATATTCAACAGGTATATTAACCCGCGTAAAAAGTGGCAGAAACAAATAAACTGTAATACAACGGTTTATTTCTGTACCACAAAAACAGAAAACAGCTGACCATGTCGACAATGTGCATGAAATTCCGAACTGAACTTTTAGTTCAAACAAAAATCCCAGGACTGCTAATCAGGTTACGAACCGGTAACGAACTGATTCCATGGTAACCCGCGACCACAGAACTGATACTAAAAATTCTGGATTTTCTAACCGACGAACGCTGCTTTTCTCACTGCGCATGCGAATAGTCCCAGAACCGGTTCAGAATCGAACCCGCGAACAAAGCTAATAGCTTTGTTCGAGGGTCTAGTAATGAACTGATTCTGAACCAGAACCGAACTGGTTTAGAATTGTTTTAAAGCGCATGTCTAGTTATTTATTAGTTCAGAATTTTTATTTACCGAAAACGATTTTCTATACAGCTGAGGATGTATTCTAACCTAGCCTTTTGGTTAGGATTTTTCATGGTTAAATTGGATACTACATAAAAAATAAATTCCAACAAAAAGGTAAATTGTTATACTGTCGAAAGCCACTCGAGGTCTTTCGGCGGAAGACGAGGGATTCCCTGCCTCCTCTCGTTTTTAACATAAGTATGTGTATTTAACTAAAGATAAAATTCAAACGTCAAGAAATGGTAGAATCTTGTAATATTATCTATATTTTTTAATTAAATCTTTATTTATTACTAACCGCGAACGCTGCTTTTTCACTGCGCATGCAAATAGTCCCAGAACCGGTTAAGAATCGGACCCGCGAACAAAGCTATTAGCTTAACAAAGGATTTTAATTGTATTCCGTATGAATGTATGTATGCAATAAAATAAATAAAGATTTAATTAAAAAATATAGACAATATTACAATATTTTACCATTTCTTGTTATTTGAATTTTATCTTTAGTTAAAAACACATACTTATGTTAAAAACGAGAAGAGGCAGGGAATCCCTCTTCTTCGCCGAGGGACCTCGAGTGGCTTTCGACAGTATAACAATTTACCTTTTTGTTTGAATTTAATTTTTTGTGTAGTATCCAATTTAACCATGAAAAATCCTAACCAAGAGGCTAGGTTAGAATACATCCTCAGCTGTATAGAAAATCGTTCGCGGTAAATAAAAATTCCGAACTAATAAATAACTAGACATGCGCCTTAAAACAATTCTAAACCAGTTCGGTTCTGGTTCAGAATCAGTTCATTACTAGACCCGCGAACAAAGCTAATATTCCGGTTAGTCAATATACCAATTCTTGGTGCAAAATAAGTCATTTTTATGTCAGTTCCGTGCATCGTTAAAACCGTATGGAAATCGGAACTAATAACATTCTCAAGAGGTATATTCAGGGATATTACCCTAAGATAACAGGCTCCGCAGTATACTAAATATGATATATCGAGAATTGGAGGACATTTAATGCTTCACATATTGGAAAGCTTAGGAATATGTTTTAAGAAGTGGCTTAGTCATGAGAATATTGGAATTGGATAATAATATTATAAGCAAAATATTTAAATGGAGTCGTATACTACTATAAAAAGCAATACTTATATACAGTAAGAAAATGAAAAGTATTGATTAAAGACTGGGCGAAATAATCTTAATTAAACTACTTCTTGGCATCAAATAATGTCGGTCACGTGGCCTAGTGCCAAGAGGCACTTATTTATTTATTTATTAATGGAAAGAGTGGTTATCTAGCAACTTGTTTTAAAGGCATATTGATTCTCTACTCAACACTACTTTATTTTTTGGAAATCGGCCTAGCCGTTCCAGATTGACAAGCCGATGCCACTGCTTATACAGTAGCTATTTATACCAAATTTTAAGCGGTTTTTAGAGTGGAACGGCTGGGTCAATTTTTAAAAAGTGGCGTTGAGTAGATAATCAAAAGGACTTTAAAACAAGGTGCTAAATGACCCTCCTTTTCATAAAAATCCCTTGGCACTTGGGCAAAATTATTTTTATGCCAAAGAGTAGTTCCAGTGACAGACACCCTTGTACTCAAATTTTGCCCAAGCAAATGCAGCTTTGTAAAAGTGTTCCCAGGCTTATCAGTGGCGCAATTAGGGGAGAGGCTAGGGGGGCTTATCCCCCAAGACATCGATTAACCCCCCAAAATAATTGAGCATTTAAAATAAAATGTGTCTTTAAAAGGTCTGTACAAAATGTAACCAGACATTCCCTGGGCCAAAATATATATAACGATCTAATCTAATTTACCATAGCCGAATAGTATATCGTGTTAAAGTTTCCGTTTTATTTTAGTTATTTTTAAATATACTTTTTTATTATAGAAAACTTTTCCATAAAAATAGGTATTGGGGGTTTTCCAGGGTGGGAAACATAAATGTGGAAGGAGCCACCTGCTGTCCTTCGCTTATGTTTAAAATGCAATTACTTTTTTATACCTCTGTATATTATAGCTTCAGTGAAGAATTTTTATTTTACCATATTTTTCTAAACAAAAATGTATACCTGGTAAATATGGCCACGAGTAACCGTTTTAAAAATATTCCGGATTAAAATTTTTATTTCACATAAAGAATTTCCTTTGTATTCCTTTAAGCTTTATTTAGGCCACCCGGATTTTTATAAAAGTTGTTTACAAAATGCTACGACAAACTACTAGCACCAAAATACAACGATAACGCAATTTATCTTATTAGATCGTTATATTTTGCCCAAAGAAATTGTGGTGGAAAAAGTTGCCTAGATAAAGCGTAAAAAAATGCAATGAAAAACTTTTGAATGGAATAACACGTTTAATCTTAAATATCTCTTAAACTGTTGATCGTATTAATATTTAGTGGGGATAACTTTTTTGTGCAGAAAAAATGGGGAATATTTTTTTATTTGAACCATAATATACCAAGACAAAAAAAAGTTATGAAATTTTAAATATAAGCAAAGAACTACCCTTTAAAAATACCATCTACATTTTACAACAAAAACGTATTTTTCCCTTTGAAAAAACCTCTAAACCTGCATTTTGTAAAAAATAATAAAAAATAACTAAAATAAAATGAAAAGTTTGATACCCTGTATCTCGAAAACCATCAACTTTTAACTAAGTTAAGTTATATTAGATTAGTTGTATTTGGCCCAAGGAGTTTGGGGTAGCATTTTGTACAGATCTTTTAGACATACCCCTGTATATTGGTGTTTTTCAAAAGATGTACTTTATAATCTGGGGCTTAAGCCCCCAAAAACCAGAGGCTAGTTGCGCCTCTGCATTATAAAGAATAATTTGTTGCTATTCAATAGTAATGTGGTTTCGTAAATTATTCAGGTTCAGTTGCATACATTTTTGATTTTGGATGTCCCCACAAGAAAATCAAGGGAAGATAAGCTGGGTGATCTCGCAGGCCATTCAAAAGAATCCACCCTCGGCCGTACAGCTAAAGTATAACGGGGAAGAGCCTCGTTATACGGTATTTGTACTATTTGGGAACTTTTTTCCTACGTTTGTACAAAAGTAATTCTAAACAATTTCAAATTTTAATTACATAGTGTGTCCATAGTTATAAAGAAAAAAAATGTCTCTTAAAGAAAAAAGGCATTATATCTTTATCAGCTGTGTTGAAAACAATTAATTAATTTATAGGTAAGTTGTAATATATGTAAGTATCTAAAAATGTATCACCTTATGGACTTGTTACATAAATTATTATTTTTTTAGAAAACTATGGTATTTATAAAATTATTATTAATTTTACCAAAAAATTTGCTATAATTTAAAATAATTGGTTGGAAATGACTGTAATAAAAAATGCTTTTTGGAGATTAATATGTAAGTATAATTTAGTTTTCCAATTCTGTTCGTGCTAATTTAAAGGCGATAAATTTGGTTTTTCTAACATATATTATCTTATAGTTTATTAATAGCGCCATAAAAAAATTAGCATACCCATTATTCTGCTGGGAAGTTCACAGCTTGATATGATAATTAATATTTTATTTAAATATCTGTTTTCCTTTGGGTACTATAAATTTATGAAAATTAAAAATACATATGTACATACATTTGCATTGACTTTCCAAACACATAGGCCCTTATTAAAAATTTAATGGCAGTCTTTTAAAGAGGTAATTGATGGCTTTCACAGCCATGCCCAACTAGGACAAAAAACATTTTTTAAGATTTTTGACCTTAAAATTATACATTTCTATAAAGTGCTATACATCATTCTAAATATATATTTTTTAATTGTGTGTTTACAAATTGAACGCTTTAAGAAAAGCAAAGTTAAGTATCTCAAAACCGAAACGCTAAAATTTTCTAATACTGTTTTTAGAGATTCCAAACATTATTTGAAATACGAAAACTTACAGCGTTTTTCCAAAATGCACATTTTTAGTGTTCATCTAAATATCTTGAAAACCAAACAAAATTCAGTCCTCATCAAAACGGCAATATTCTACAGCTATGACACCAAGCGTCAGCGGCAGCGTGAGCGGAGAGTGGAGAGCGGGGACTGTTGCCTATGATCTTTATTGTAGCATAAAAGAAATTGCATTTTAAAGTCAGGCAACTGCAACATACGTAAGCAGAAAAGCCCTGCCACTGCCAAAACTAACAAATATTATTTTCCTACGACCACTGATGAAAATATCATAAAACGCACTCCTTATTGATACTTTAGAAAAGGAATAATATCACACGCGTGTTGAAATCTACTTTTCAACACCAGTGTTGAAAAGTACAAATGACAAATGCTTAATTTTCGTTTGAAAGATATTTTCAGTATATTTTTAACAAACCAAAGGTTTTGACTTATCAGTGCTAACACACATTATTTTTTTTCAAATTATATTCATTTAACCTTTATGTTTTTATTTTCTATTTCTATTTTTTTTTCTTGGTTTTGGTCCCTTTAGGTCCAATCCACCACTCTCCCCTTCCGGACTATGCTTTCCAGGGCTTCGTCGGCGGAAAATCTGGATAATCGAGCTCGTAGCTCCCAGAAATTCCAAAAAGAAAACAAATAATTCAACGTTCGATGCAATGCATAAATTGTCGACTGTCAAACCAAAATCTGCTACTGGTGTTACGTATAACCTTCACTTTCACTACTGACAGTTCCCATGGCACGCCCATCTATTTCCCGCCATTTGAGAAATACCTCGTGTTCACCACCAAACAGGATACCATCAGCTCATAGGAATCTTCGCTCACAGCGCTTAGATCCAGAAGAAAGATGCTGTCAATTTAGCGTGAATCTTTCCTTGATCCCCGAAGGTAAAACACGCTCGTTACGACACCTCCAGCCGCCACCCCGGGAAGAACTTTGTAGTCCTCTACGCACGTCCGTACTGTTCGGAGGTCAAACAAAGAGTGAACCTTTATGTTTAAGGGCTTATTAGTTTATTTATAGACAATATTTTATAGTAAATGCTTTTAATAATAATAGGCAACCCATTAAATAATGGAAGTGTCTAAAGCTTCAAATGCCAAAGTAGGAATCTCGATTTGTTAAATTTTAACCTAACCACAAAATGCCAGGCGATTTTTTTCTAAATAAATCATTCCTTGTTAGAAAAAGGCTAATATCTGATAAAATAAAAATGAAATTGTCATTAAATTAGAGTTGAAAATTAATTTAATCCATTTGGGATTGTAATTTTTGTTTAGTAATAAGGTGTTTTTACGCAATTTGAAAAACTTAAGTAAAGAAATTAAAGTGCATACACTTTTGTGACGAAACTAAATTAAAAATACTAAATACTTACATGCTTTTACATACAATTAAAGGTAATTCCTTTATTTGGATTTTATGGCATTGACATTGATTTACGTCTAAGCTTTTGTCAGATTATCTTGTCTGTGTTGAAATTAATGATATAACAAAACTAACTTAGGATTTTGGTATATAAATATTTTTTGGTCGTAGGAAAAATATTGTACATGGACTCGTGCCAAAAGTGATTTTCACACTCGTGGTATTGTCGAACTCGGCTATCGTCGTGCGACAACATTCCCACTCGTGTGAAATATATCACTTTCGACACTTGTTATGCAATATACTCTTGCGGAGCGTTTTCAATGTACTAGTTTTAAAAGGTTGTTTACCTCTGCTCGTCGCTCCGCCTTGTTATCCTAGCCAAGGCCTTAGACTAACAGTTAAATGGCATACAGCTTTCCGTATTAAACCATATTTCTATCTTTTTCTAGTTTCCAATATCCCAATACATTGCCTGCCAGTGAGGGTGAGGGACATACTGTATACAATTTCTCCTATAATGTCCTCATAGCTACAATACGCATAAACGTGCTTGGAGTATTGACCTCAATAGAGGGGATTATTATGAAAATTGGAAAGTATATAGATTTAAACAAGTTGATCCCATGCAAAGTAACGACGTCTAGATGTCGCCAAGGGCGGACTTTTCTGGGGATTTTCCGGAAAGTTATGTAGTTACGCGGCAAAGCATTCAAAATTGCCGATTATAGGGAGCTAAGCAGCATATAAATATGTTAAGGCCTGAACGAAATTGGCTTTACGAATTTTAAAGACTCATAACGAGTTTCGGTCGTTTAAAAACTTTTGTATTAATACAGATGGGTTTTAAAACTTTAGGTATCATTTCCTGTTTATAGCTGACATATTATATGACTAAAAATAAATATTTAACAGAATACTATGTATACAGGGTTTTTCCTAATTGCGGTAAAACAATTTAAGACAGGACTCTTTGTTTGACCTCCGGACTGTTCGGACGTGCGTAGAGGACTACAAAGTTCTTCCCGGGGTGGCGTTTAGAGGTGCCGTATGGACGTTTTTACCTTCGGGGATCAAGGAAAGATTCACGCTAAATTGACGGCATCTTTCTTCTGGAGCTAAGCGCTGTGAGCGAAGATTCCTATAAGCTGATGGTATCCTGTTTGGTGGTGAACACGAGGTATTTCTCAAATGGCGGGAAATAGATGGGCGTGCTATGGAAACTGTCAGTAGTGAAAGTGAAGGTTATACGTAACACCAGTAGCAGGTCTTGGTTTGACAGCCGACAATTTATGCATTGCGTCGATTGTAGAATTATTTTTGTTTTCTTTTTGGAATTTCTGGGAGCTACGAGCTCGATTATCCAGATTTTCGCCGACGAAGCTCTAGAAAGCATAGTCCGGAAGGGGAGAGCTGGTGGATTGGACCTGAAGGGACCAAAACCAAGAAAAAAAAATAGAATAGGATAGAAAATCTATGACTATATTTTTGAGACTATTTTATGAAAAGAAAGTCATATCAACATAGGTAATGCTTTGTTTCTAAGATACAGGGTGTTAAAATTTAAAAATAAAATCGGGGTTTTAATAATATCTTAAATATGCCTTACCCGATTTTAATAAAATTTGGCTCAAGTATTTGGTAAAATAGGTAGTTTATTTAGCCCTAAACTAATTCTATTTAGTAAGAGTAATGGCGGCGTAGTATGCATATTGGCTAATATTATTGACAAAAAACTGTACGTCACTGACTTTTGGGGTATACAAGCTGACCCTGTTCAGCCCTATTGGCCCCTATTAAGTTCATCGGTCGGTCACCTAAAACAAAATTTAAAAAAAACGCCCCAAAAAACCTCATTCTTTCTAGATAGATT